>CAJQZJ010000271.1:1069510-1092034 GCA_907164525.1 Lophiomys imhausi | reverse complement strand
TGTGTGTGTGTGTGTGTGTGTGTGTGTGTGTGTGTGTGTGTGTGTGTGTGTTTTCAAAAAGAGCCTGAGACTTTCTGTCACCATATGATCAGGAATTGAAGGCTAAAACAGAGTTCAACAACAGACCATGTCAATAATGCAGTTTTAGCCAGAAACATGGGCAAACTAAAAGTGAAATTAGAAAATATTTTGAGACTATTGAACATGAAAACAGATCAAAAGTCTCTGGGGATTCGTTGTTCACTGAAAACAAGGTTCATAAAGCAATGTCATAATTTCCTATGTTCAAAAATAAAAAATATCTCAATCCAATAATTTCACTTTATGTATTAAAAAAATCTAAGAATGGAAAATCAGGAAGGTGAGACTACATAATAAAAAATAGGATGTACTTAAGTAAAATAAAAATAAAAGAGAAAAACAATAGAATTGACAAAACAAAAGTGACTTCTTTGGAAAGGAAATGAAAATTGACAATTTCTGGCTAGACTGACAGAAAAAAAGGCAAGATTCAATTTATTAAAAGTGTGAATAAAACTAAGGCTATTGGTGTTAAATTCAAAAAATAATTCTAAAAAACTAGAAAAGAATATTTTGAACAACAGTAAACCAACAAGTAAGATAATCTGTATAAAATCCTAGAAGCACATAAGCAACCAAAACTGACTATAGATGAAACAGAAAACCTAAATATAGCTTTAAAAATAAAGAATCAGAATAAGAAATTAAAATATGTAATTATCACACACTTACACTCTAAAAATCAAGTATTCTCAAATTATTTCCAAAAAATATAAAGCACACATTCTAACTGGAAGACAGCAGTATCCTTTTACCAATTTCAGATAAATCTATCACAAGAAAATTCCACATCAATACATATTTAAAATATTTAACAAAATACCAACAAACAAAACAATATAATTTTTTAAAATTTATGCTTCATTACCAAGTGTAATATATACCAAAATATAAGACTAGGTCAACATATGAACAATCAGAGTTTAACACCTACATGAAATTAATAAAATAGAGAACATTTCAGCTAACACAGAAAAAGTATATTCAACAAGCCAAAAGCATGGGAAATGGGGGACTTCCTTAACACAATAATGGAGGTGGTGACTGCACACACTAGGAAGGTACTAAATGCAAATGGACCTTACACTTTAAATTGTTCATTTTATGTTAGGTGAATTTTACCTCAACTTTAAAAAAATAAGAGGTGGCAAGATAGTGAAGGGGAAGCAGCTACCACAATGAACAAAACAGTTGAATGTTTCCTTCTGGAAGAACTTTGGATAGATAAGAGGCAGGGAAATAATGTGTTGAAACTTGGATACACAGTAAGCACTATTTTAAGCACTTTAACTACAAAATCATAAAGTTCTCAGGCCTACCCAATAAACTAGGTTATCATCATTTTATAAGTAAAACCAGTGAGACACAGAAAGTTAACACAACTTGTTCAACACCAAATAATCATGATGTGGTCAAGCCAGTGTTTCAAGCCAAAAACAAACACACGCACACACACACACACACACACACACACACAAACCTAAACTCAAAGAGTTCATAGCTAGTATACAAACAATAAGGTGTCTGTCATAGCTATGGAGGCAACACAGTAGGGCACAATGATGACATTGCTGATTCCCGAGTGCCTGACTGATATATAATTTGCATGCTATAATTAAATTTGTCTATGACATATTCCAATTGATAAAACTAAAGCACCAAGTGAGTAGTTTGCAGGGTTTTAAAAGAATAAGAATATTCAACTTGGCTTACATCCACATGAGATAAGAATAGACACAGCAACAGAAAAAGAGTCAAATCCAGCTAAAATTCAGACTGTTAACCATAACATCACAAGTGATTTTCAAGCTTCTTCCTGAAATAAGTGACTTTTAAAAATTAGCTTAAGAAGCAAATATAAATACTATCAAGGCCAACTCCATACTTCATTAGCTAAAAGCAAAGATTTGAGGATAACTAAATTCCTTAATACCATGGCACTGAATTTATAAGACTGTTTCCGAAATCTTAACCTGTAAGTCCTTCCAGTGTGTTTTACCTTTAGCTACACAAACCAATCTGTTAAATTTTACATGGTTGATGGATTAGATGCTTTTACATTGCTTTGACAAAACTGCCATGACCAAGGAAATATATAGAGGGAAGAGTTTATTTTGGACCTAGAGTTACAGAGGGATGAGTCCATTGTGATGGGTCAGCATAGATGGAAAAGCATGCATGTCAGTCAGGAAGCCAAGAGCTCATCTCCTAAAGGGCAAGTACCAAGCAAAGAGAGCAAACTGGAAGCAGGCAACAGCCTACTTATACTCTCAAAGTCCATCTACAGTGATAGAATTCCTCCAGCTAGGCCACAACCTCTGAAACTCCCCAAAAGCACTGCCCACTGGGGACCTACGGTTCAGATATCTGAGTATACTGGGGACTGTTTCATTCAAACCATCACTGTTTGGGTGAGAAATAATTTTAACTGTATACTTAAATGAAATACTTAGGTTGAAATTTGATAAACAAATATATACTTAAAATATTTCTATCCAGCCAGGAGATGACTCAGTAGGTAAAGAGCTCATTGTGCAAAGCCATCAAAGCTGACTTCTAGTACCCAGCATCCATGTAAAATCCAGGTGTTGCAGCACATGCCTGTAATCTAAGGGCTGGGGAGGCAGAAATAGGCAGATTTCATGGGCTCTGTGACCAGCCAATCTAGCCAATTAGTATCCTTACAATTCAGTGAGAGACCACGTCTCAAAACAAAAGATGAGAGGGGCTATAGAAGACAAATGATATGCCCCCATACACATGTACATAGACACACATCACATACACAATTTCTATTTACTATGCTTCATTAAGGATACATAATAAATATAAATAGATTATACAGTAACTTTTCACATCTCATTCATTATCTTAGCACACTGCTACAAAATATATGGATTTCAAATGCTGTGTAAGAATTATTATACCTTAACAAACCTTTTCTAAATATATATATATATATGTATACACACACACATATATATATATATATATGAATAAAGGAAAAATACAGAACTAAGAGCTAGGAAATCCTAGAACCTTGGAAAAAATATGTGGACCATGGCAAATTTTAGGGTTTATTGGTTTTTTTCAGCCCTGCACAAGTGTTGCTGAGTATTATTTATCATATTCTACTTGTGAGAAGAAAACTGCTGCTCATGTGTGTTTAGTTCAGTTTTACATCAGCTGAGAAAAAAAAAACAATTGTTAAGCTGTTGTTTATGTCCAGTGAGTTTTTGAGTGTGAGGAGCCTCCCTCCTTTTATTCCCTCTACAAGCAAGTGGTATTTTGCCAGCACAGAACAGAACTTGAACAGGGGCAGATTGAGTTTGGTTCTAAACTTAGAGCACACAAATTTGAGCAACAGCCAAGCATACTGAAATGTGTTTTCTCCAATCTTCTCAAATGCATAAGGATTTCAAAAGAAAAAATTATGAAGTTTCTCATTATAAGTTTTCTCTCCCCCATTGCTTAATTATATACCACATACTGTACGTAAAACTGTGATACATTCCCATTATCAGTCCTGTTTTCAGTGTATTTGATGTCAGTATATTATTACACCACAGAAAAAAATGCTACTGGGCACCATTTCAAGCCCAACAATTTATTTTACAAAGCTATAGAATCTATTATCCTTGGCAATATACTTTTGAAATTCATATACCTTTACCAACCAAAGGAGTAGTAAGCAGTAAACCATTAAAAACCTGTATAAACATATTCAATCAAAAAGTTTCCTAGTTTCTGAACATATCAAATAGTCTCCAATGACTCACTGGAGTCTTGAGGGGGATGGGAAGCTGGAATGAATACCAGCAGATTGATCCAGACATATGGAAGATATGAAGATGTCTGAGAGTGGGAGCAGGAGAGAAAGGACATTCAAAACAAGAGGCCATGTCGATGGGTTCACTCATTGCCAATAAGCTGAAAAATATGTCTTGGGCATTTATCATTTAAATGTGATGACATTTAAATAATTCTTCTTGTTCTTGTTTTTAAGACTTCTCTATAATTCATAAGACAGAATGAATAATTTGTGCATTTTACCAAATTTCAAATTTTAGCTAAGCTTAGACAAGAATATTAAGGAGGCTTAAAGAATAAGAAAGGGTTAACATCTCTATTAAAATTTTCTTATTTAAGAAAAAAAGCTGATATTTAGGATCATGCTGAGAAGTGGGATTTTTATTTCTATATTTCATTTGTTAGTGATCATTTCAACTAATTAAAGATCAGATCTTTATTATAATCTCTGTAATCTCAAGCATTTGTTGCTTTCACACTTCATTTTTTTTAAATCTTACAGGATGAAAGTCAATATGTCTGAAAATAGCTTTCAACAGGTTTGGCTTCAATCTTAGGTTAATTATTGATAATTTTGTATGTTTTATTACGTGTTAAGCCACCATCATAGCTTTTACTTTATCAAGAAGGGACAGCCATAAAATGAGCCCTCCTTGCATGCTACTATTGCATATTGACTGGGAACTTTTTCTCAGTCGATTCAGGTGAGCCAACAGTTGTACTAATAGCTACTATTCCTAATATGATGCTATTTCTCAGACATTTAAAACTCACATTGGTATATAAGGCATATTATATAAATATAAATAATGTAATGTATCACAGTTTCAAATGTAGATAAAATTAGACTCACTGAACAATTTTTCCAGGAATCAAATTTCTAATCATCATTCAGCAGTCTTAGACAATACAGGAGCCACAGTTGTCAGGTGGCTTCAGCTGAAAGGCTGTTTTCAACAATTTATAACAGCAGTCAAATTTATATTCCTGCCTAGATTTCCTAATCTACTAATTTAGACAATCTACTTAAAGGTAAAATTCAGTAGCAATGCATGTGCTAGCATGTTTCAGCCCCCTAAGTACAGAGAGGAGGTGGGGAGGAGAAAATAAAGCCATAAACAGAAAAAAAATAGAAAATAATAATAGTGTCAAGCAACAAACATGGGATTGCTATGAGAACTAAATAAATCAGTATTGAGAACAAGGGATGCCTGTCATCCAGAGCCAAAGTCTAACCCTTGTTAAATAGTCATAAAAGATCAATTTTCTCTCTGGAAGTCGAGAACTTTACAGCACCCTTTCTGACACATTACTAGGGGCACAACTAACCTTAGATGTGGCTATTTAAATTTTAGTTAGTCAAGTTTAAGTATTTGGTAGATTTCTCTTGACTAATCCTTTAAGTACTTGAGTCATCAGCACGCAGATACTTCTCCAGCCGTGTGTATACTAAATAATTTAGTTCCCAAGGATCATACCTTTTAGACCCTAGCATCAACCATCCTTCTCTCCAGCACCTTCCCTGAAACAGAAAACCTGAACAGTTATCAGAGAAGTATGTTAAGACCTTACCATAATTTTCCACTTCACCTATATATTATGCCATTTTTTTCTTCACATTTTAAGGGTATGTTATTAAGAGAACAGACACTCAGAACTTTTGCCAATTGCTAATGAATGTTAGGTTATGGAAGGCTAACTTCCTAAGTGTTTCCATTTACACTTTTGTCTATCTGTCTCAACCTCAGCCTGATCATTAATAAAGCAATTACAGTAAGTACAATCATGGACTTTGAAAGCCATATGCATGTGTTCATATGCTGTAAAAGTCCTCAACAGTTAAATTGGCAAAGCTTTGTGTTTCTATTACAGTATATGAACTGCCTTGTAATATTTCGATGATGCTAGGTGTTTAGCCATGTCTTCACTGTATGTTAAGCATATTCTTTATGCTACAATAAGAAGATAAAAAGAAACACAAGAAAGGAGGCTCCTGGCCTTCATCTTGGTTCAACAAGTAATGTGAGAGAATGCAAGTGGCTTCCTTCTTTTCATCACTACTCAGACTATTTGAGTGGACATTGCATGTGTGTTTTCTGATAACTTTTAACCTTTAGAACAACCATGACCTACCTTTGTGATAGCAAGACAAACCCTAATTCTAGGTGCCTGAAGTCAATCTCTAGTCAGATTGCTCTGTGGATAAGGGGGCACTAAGGCCTCAGTCAAAGTGTGGCAGAGTCTGATGTATTCTTCAAGATCCTCCCAATGTAACAGCATAAGAGCCTCAGCTCATCCTCTTCAGTTCTGGCACTCACCTCACACGAACTGTTCATCCAGCCACATGTATGTTCCTCTAAGCTATTGCTTCTGACTGTGTACATCCTTACACTGGTTTGTAAAACAAGAGCTGAAGTAGAGTTTCCTTGACAGTTAAATAATTTCTCATTGCTGCAAGGCTTTCTTCCTATATTTATGTATTTAATTGTGAGCCTCTGTTTTTATTTCTTATCATTTTGCATAACCTGATCTTCAAGGGAAAGGAATATGGTCCCTAAGTGAGGGAGAGGCTTGCCCAAAGGTTGGCATTTGTCTTCTGGCTACTTTCTCAGAACTTTGTGATCTCCTGTCCAGGATGGTTACATTCAAATGGGTATATATGACTAATACACACTTGCAGAAAGGAAAGCCTGGAAATGCTAATTTTGTACATATGAAAGAAATAAAGGATTGATTTATGTAAAAGTTAAGACATTTCAGATATTCTGTTATTATTATGACCAAATCTACTGACACCAAATGTAATTTTCACTAAATTGGGAGGTATTACCAGACACATTACTATTCAATTGGTTAAATCATCTCTTCTTGCTACAGGGTACCAGGATGGCCTCCAAAAAAGGGAGAAGACTTAGTGCAACCTTTGGGGAGTTGAAACATTATATGCTTTCAACTACAGTTTACTCCCATATGAAGTTTCTTTTGACATTTTTACAATGTACGCACAAAAACATGATGATGGAAAAGCAAATGGAAACTAAGAAAATTCAGTATTTCCAAAATGTTTGAAATATGTCCATGTCTAATGATCTCTTTCAACCAAGTTGTCCCTACTACTTTGCACATAAAAGTAATGCCATTCAACAGAGGTGAGTGGCTTACACTATAGCAAGAGCCAGCATTCAACAAATGAATCTTCCCATCCAGTCACTACAAACCAGGATGTAAATGGGTGATACAATTAATATATCTTTTCAATAAGAACCAGAAACTAAGCTAAGTGTTATGAAACTAAGGAAAGGCAAAGGTTGGTGTGAAAGATATGGCTTAGCAGCTAAAAGCACTTGCTGCTTTTGCAGAGGGCCTGCGTTTAGTTCCTAGCATCCTCATGATGGATCACAACCATGCGTAATCATGGTGCACAGACACACACACAGGAAAAACACTCACAAACATAAAATAAAAGTAATAAATAGATCCTTAAAGAGAAGTAAAGGAAATGGAGATATTCTGAAAAGTATACTTTCTAAAACATTTACGACTAAAAATGTTCTAAAGATAGTACAGATTGGAAGGAAATTTTTCCTTCTTGCAAATGGTTCCTTTATCAGTATATATTAGCTTTTAAAATAAAACTTATATTAAGTTTTCAAGACTACATTATAACACATCAATCAAGATAGTTTTCAGGGAAGGGGAGTTGGCTTAGCGGGTACCACAGTTTTTGTCAACATGGCACATACCTGAGAAGTGATATTCTCAACCAAGGGACTTTCTCCATCATCTTGGACTATGAGCATGCCTGTGGTGCATTATCGTGATTGTTGGCCAATGTAGAGCCCCAGTCCACCACACAGGAGGGCCTGTGCCATATAAGAAAGGTATCTAAGTCTTCACCCAGCTTGATCTCCAGAGTTTAGCCAAGTAAATGGATGGAACTAGAAAAGATCATACTGCGTGAGATAACTCAGACCCAAACTATGAAAATTTCATGTTCTCTCATTGAAAGTATCTAGTTCTAAACATTCAAATGGAAGTATATATCCTAGAATAACTTTAGAAACTCTAAAAGTAAAGGGGGTCTTGTCAGGGTAGGAGGATGAGGGAATGGCAGGGTACAAGTAATCTGACTGGGAAAATGAGAAAAAAAAGGACTTCTAATAAAAGAAAAAAGATAAATACAGAAGAAGAAGGGAGAAGAGAAAATAACAATAAGACTGTCTGGAAAAGTCATGAAGAATCATACTATTAACAACATCCCTAAAAATTATAAAACTAAACATGTAACTATATAAAGTTACATATACAAAGTTTAAATAAAAAATTTTTCATCTGGGCTGACAATACTCCCTCCAAGAGGCAGAAGCCAGCTAACAAAAACCCCAATACCAGGCATGAGAGCCCCTCTCTCTTTTGAGTTGTTGGTCAAGGTTGCTGAAAAAAAAAACTCTCAGAACATTGCAGGCTACTGTTATTGCCCTTGATTTCTCCCCAGATGTGTAAGGTAAGTCCCGATTGATGCACTTCAGACACAGGACCCAGAGTGCCCTAAACAGAAATTGACCTGAATGTCTCTTCCTTGAGGACTACTTAGCTTTCATGGTACTAGAAGTGACACGTAAGTTTCCAAAGTTAGGAAGGAACCAACAGTCCTACCAAGCTATGATACCTAAGAATCATAACAATGACCACTAAGGAATAACCCTCAATATGCAATAGTGACATGCATACCATGGCAGTAACCAAAAGATCTCTTATTGGATTTTAGATCCACTTGACAAGAGAGAAACGGTACTGGAAATCTACCCAACTACCCAGAGCTAATGAAGTCATGGATCTTGTAGAAGAATCTACAATTATCACCTTACTAAACCAAGATAATTCTCAACTACATTCTAACTATTATATCCATTGATAAGTTTAGTCCTCATCCCTCATCAAGAAAACTTCTCTTTGAAACAAATGGAGACTATTACAGAAAACCACAACCAATCAAAATGCAGTGTTCTAGGGCCCAGTTCCAACTGATACATCTACAAAACAATTCCTATACCTAAAGCTCAGGGAAACTTGCAGAAGAAGGGTTCAAAGTCTGTTACGAGTCAGATGGGATCAGGAAGTTTGCCTTGAGATTGTGTCTCCTGGTAATGTCAGAAGCTACATCCATAAAACCTCATCAACATGACTGGCTAAATATGAGTTGAACAAGGATGATACCAAATAGACATGCAAAATGGACAGGGTGGAAAGCACAAGGCCTCAACCCTACATAAAGTACCACAGGCAACTAAGGACTGATGAAATAGCCAGAGGAATAGTCTTCCCAGGGAAGATTACAGTAACTTGTTATCCAGTACCAAATGCTCATTCCTAAAAACAAAAATACAAGTAACATTACACAGACTGGGTAGTTTGCATTTAGGAATGTATCTGTAAATATAATACATATATGCAGGTAACCAATTATTGAAGAAAGGGGCCACAAATTTGAAAGAGCAAGGCAAGGTATATTCAAGAGTTTGGAGGGAGAAGAGAAAATGTGCAATGATATAATTATAATATCAAAAATAAAAGAAATAATAAAAATTTAAACATTAAATTTCTCAGGAAGGAAAGAAGGAAGGAAAGAAGGAAGGGAGGAAGGAAGGAAGGAAGGAAGGAAGGAAGGAAGGAAGGAAGGAAGGAAGGGTAGTTGAACAAGCCAGAAGAAGGAAGCCAATAAGCAGTGTTCCTCCATGGTCTCTGCTTCAGTTACTCCCTCCAGATTCCTTCCTTAAATTCCTGTCCTGACTTCCCTTAACGTTGTAAAGTGACCTTTGAGTTGTAAGAGGAAATAAACCTTTTTGTAGGCAAGTTGCTTTTGCTCATTTTGTTTATCACTACAGGAGAAAGATATCTACAACAGTGGATAGGCCAACATGAGGAGCAAGCATTAGGACTTGTGTTCAAATCCCTAGTACCTGCATGGATAAAGCTGGGTGTGTTCAGCCACACATCTGTAACCCAAGCACTGTGAAGTGTGAGACAGAAAGATCACTTTGCTGACCAGCAGTCTAGCCTCAATTTCAGTGATAGAATATATTTCAGGGGAACACTGTGGCTGATTTGGTTACCTGATGTCTTCCTCTGGCCTCCACACTTGCACATACACTACAAACAGATACAACATGCGCACAAAAGATAAACAGCTTGCAATATTTTAGTAGTTATCTCCTTGTGTCTGTGGGGGACTGATTCCAAAACTCCTGTGGATATCAAAATCCATGGATGTTCAAGCTCTTTGAATGAATGGTATTTCCTGTTTGTGTTCCTGTATACTTTAAATCATCACTGGCTGGATTTCCATATCTAAACCCAACATAGATGCTTTTAAAATAGTTGTTATGTTGTATAATTTAGAGAAAAACAATGAAAAAAATTACAGTTTTTGTTCAGTACCTAATTCAAATTTTCTCCCAAAAAAATTCCATCCTAGGTTGGTGATATCCACCAATACAGAGCCTTCCGACACAGAGATCTAACCTATTCTGATTAGTGCGTCCTGGGTCATCTCCTTAGACACAACTTGGACACAATTTCTAGTTTCCATATGAGAAAATGAGACCCGAAGCAGGCATGTAACTATCTATAATCATTCCATCACTGTCTAGTCAAAAGGGACTTGAACTCAGGGATTATGGTCCCTTCTAGACTTTAATCATAATTAACCAAACTCAGGAGATTAGGCCGCAATTTGCCCATTACCCTAAAAATTTCCCCATTATAATCTCCCCACATTGCCTGGACCTCCCCTTCTTATGCTTGAACCCCTGAAACACTCTCAGTTGGCCACCTGATTCAATACTGCATGTTCATGAACAGCAATCTCTGCAATAGGCAGAGTGGATAAATTAATTAAAGATACATTATGCCCCTTCTCAGAACCCTTCAGTATATTCTCATTGTCCAGGTTAGATATTATTATCAAGTTGACACAACCTACAGTCACCAGCAACCTCAGGGGAACCTCAATTGAAGAAATATCTTCATCATATTGGCATGTGGGAATGCCTATAGGGCATTGTCTTGGTTGCTAATTGACATGGGAGGGACCAGCCCATCAAAGGTGGTACTGTCCCTAGGCAGGTCGTCCTGAACTGTACAAGAAAACTAGCTGAGCATGAACCAGTGAGAAAGATTCCTTCATGATTCCCACCTGATTTCCTATCCTGACTTCCCTAAGTGATGGACTGTAACCTGGTATAAGAATAAGGCAATCAACCACCACCACCAAATTTTTTTCCTAAGTTGCTTTTTTGACCAGGGTGCTTTATCAGACTAAAACAAGAACACCCATGTGATTCAGATCAATTCTTACAGGTACTCCCCAGGGCCGGCCAGGCTGATTTGATCAGGCTCCTCTCTTCAACTTTTTTTCCTCTTCCAACCAAGCTGGCTGTCCACATTTTCCAAAGTTGGCCTTGCTTGTTCTCTCTTAAGAGCATTTATACTTGTTGTGACCACGCACACACACACTAGGATGACCCACCCAATGGGATTCCCAATCCTAGGCCCCTCAGTTTACTTGAGTAATTGTGCTACCCATCTTCTCAAGAAACCCCTTGTCACCTTTTATTGAAGCATTGTTTCCAACACATCCCAGGGGGCTATACCAGGAGCTGTTTCTTTAACCTGGTCTTGTATGTATCATAGCACTTGTACTAGCTGATGGTCTCATAGTTTACTTTTATTTTCCTACTTGCATATCATACCACTGAAAAAGTAAATCCATGAGTTCAGAAGCATTGTATAATTCACCTAAGAGCTGAAAAAGTACCTGGAAAATAGACCCCAAAAATTATATATAGAATTAACTGATCAACTAAATAGTTAAAACATTCTTTGGCTAGACATTGAGAAATTACAAACCCTACCAGAACAAAGGGCACAAACACATGAAGATTACTGATATACACGGCAAGTTTCTTTACAGCATATTTTTCTGGTGAACACTTACAGTGAATTGTAATTGTCCAAAGCAGTTTTAAAACCCAACCAAAAACAAACTGAAAATGTAAGACCAAATGCTTAAAACCATATGAGTCACCAATTAGGGCTGGGACCCATCTCCTAGAATATCTTATGTCAGTCTAACTAGTGGCTGAAATCAATTAACAAGGTATAAAAATATTACTATGCTGATATTTTGCATAGTTAAAAGGAGTAACCATTACAATATGGTACTTGATCGAGGTTTCTTTGGTCATTGATCATCTTCCACTTCACCGTCTACAACCCTAGATTCAACTAAGAAATAAAATTGGAGGAAGCAAGTAACTGCAATGTTATCTGGACCTTATAAATATTTTTAATTGATGTTGTAAAAATCAACAGTGTACAAAAAAATTATTGATGTAGTGTCTTACTTGGTGTTCCTACAGAACATTATGACATCATTGTCACTGAACAGTTTAATATGAGGATAGAATTATGCCTATTTCTTCTTTTAAAATTTATTTTTTCAAGTTACATCTTGATCAAAGTACCTTCCCTCCTCTCCTCCATGCCCCACTCTCACTCCCCCTCCCCCATCTCTGTCCTTTCCTTCTCCTTGGATGAGGGGAGCCCCCACTTATCAATCCCTCTCAGTTCATCAGTCACATGAGGGCTAAGAGCTTCCTTTTCTACTGGGGCCTGATATGGCAGTCCAGCTATGGTAATGTGTTCCACTAACAGGTTTTAAATTTTTTAAAAATTTATTTATTTTTATTTTATGTACATTGGTGTTTTGACTCTATGTATGTCTGTGTGAGGGCGCTGGATCACCTAGAACAGGGATTATAACAGTTCTGACCTGTCATGTGAGTGCTGGGAATTGAACAGCCAGTGTTCTTAACTGCTGAGCCATCTCTCTAGCCCCATGCCTATTTCTTAATTTATAAGGGTGAAGATTTTCTAGTTCATAACATTTGTTTTCTAAGAATAAGTTACAATGTCACTATCATATGAAAACTGTTCTAGCAAGTACTATATGAAATTTCTGTCTCAATACAGACTTATTGTTTTTTATTAGTGTCTCAAAACCCAAAAGTAGAAGGAAAAATCTATTTATCATCAGAAAAAAACAGTGTCAGAAAAACTGCTGTTCAATTTCTAAAAGATAGAAAATAGTCTTAAATGTTTTGACAGAGAATAAAATTCACAAACAAATGGAAAATTTGTGAATAACAACAAAATTTGGAGAAATGTTACAACCCAAAAATGTTCACCAGCTGCTTAGAAATCAAAATTCTGGTGTTTCTTGTAGAACATTTAGTTCTATAACCACAATTACTATGAAATCAATAGCAAATCAGGTCCTAAAAGAAATATATATTAGTTATGGTAGGGCAACATGGTGTTAACAAGTAGATTTCCAAATCTTATCATATTCAAAGATGAGGATATTTAGGTTTTTGTTTTCATCGAATAGCCCAGAGAAGAATTTTTTTATACGGGGAATTGACTTGGTGCCACATAATGATTTAGGCATATTTGCTTTTCATCTTGCAATCCCATCATCCTTTAAAACCTCATTGTCTACCTCAAATAGTCAAAGGAAGAAAAGAACCTGGACACCAGATAGCTGCTTCTCCATCCTCAGTCTGGATAGGCACCCATTCCTTCCTCTCATATCTCAATCTACTGCCCAACCATTCTCAGTAGTAAAATGGTTAGCAAAAGCAAGAAATACAGACCAACCCTGTACATCCAGCAAGGACCTTACTAAAAAGTTTTAAAATGGATTCTCTGACCCAAAACAATATCTGTTAAATTTAACAAAAGGTATGTACTCTTTAATAATAATACCATCCAGAAGCTGAGTGAAAATGCTAATTCTATGATGTGGCAGAGACTGCAACAGACTCATTCTGCCTCGTTTTCTACCATATGAAGGCTATATCTTAAGCAACACTTAGTCTTCAAGCCTGGAAATATTGTCCAACTTCTTTTATAATTAGCAATGATCCAGCCTGAAGGGAAGAATGTCACTCAGTCACCCTCAAAGAAAAAGGAAGATGCCCTCCTTCCCATTTCTTCTCTTCCTGCTGACTGGAATGCATGTAATATACATCGATCTATCCAGGACCACATTAATGCAGACAAATCCTTGGTATTAGGGGGAAAATGGATCCAAGAAGCCCAGATTTAACAACATCCTGCCTATTTATGCCCAGACAATTAAATGTGAGAAACACATCTGCTTGTTGAAGTACTGTTGTTTATAAATCTCCATTACAGATGTCAAACCTATAACCAATACATGTGGCATACAATATGGAATTCTGTTCACTCTTGGTTCAACCCTTGAATATATCATTTTGAAAAAGAAAATGAAAGAAAGTCAAAGACAGAAAATGCACCGATTTCAGTCAGCGATGGCATAAGCTAGATATCAATGCCCTAATGAATGACTTCAGTGACTACTGAAGGTGACATAATAAGACAGTCACAGGTCTGAATCAAGGTTCAAATTTATTTAGTGATGTTCATTAAAAATGATCCATCTTTTTCTAGACAGTTGTCACTTTGTATCCCAGGATGGCCTTGAACTTGGAATTTTTCTACCTCTCAACTGCTGGCATTGCAAGCATTCAATACAATGACTGGATGTTTCATGACTTATTTAAACAACTTCCTGAGAATGTTCTGGGGGTTTATTTATGTTCCCCTAGAATATAATGTGGAACTATTCTATAAAATCAGAGTTACCTCATCAAAATGAGAGCTCTCCAGACACTGTTCACAGTATCTCCTGACATTATCAGGAAGCATATATGTACACAAGAAGGACAGGCTCACTATGAGAGCAGATAGTCAACACAAATTAGATCAACAGTAGAATTTCCAGCCAAAAATGAGATAATATTTTGATTTTATATTTGGGATTGTTTTCAGAAATGACAAGTTCTATCAGGGTCTATGCAAAATTTGAAGAGCAAAAATAAACTAAATTCAGAGACTAAGAGTAACAGAATAAAACCAAATGTCAATGAGACTAGTTTCAAGGCCTATGATAAGAATGGCTAAGTGTGTATAAACACATATATTGTGAACATGTTCCTTCAGCATCTAAAAGCTGAGGCTGCTTAGAGAGAGAAACCACTAGACATCCACAGTTGTCTTAGGTACACTATGCCATGACCTGAGGCTGGACAATTTATAAAACATAGAAACTCACTTCCAATACCTCTGGAAACTGGGAAGTCTAAGATTAAGATACTCACAGATTTATAGTCTGAGTCCCTAATACACCCTGTTGGAAGAAAAGAGAATGTATTAGTTCCATTAAGCCTCTTCATGAGAGGTAAAAAGCTGTCATAACTAACTACCTCCAGCTCTACCTCCTAATGCCATCATATGGGCAGTAGCTCCATTTTAAAGGGACATATTCAAGAGATAGAACAGGGACTACAATGCAGTCACCATACCAAGCTCATGGCATAGTGGGATCCAAGCTTCTAATGGCCTCACAGGATCTCATATGTTCATATTTAAGATTTTCTAGAGCTTCCTTGTATACCATATTGCTAGAAGCACACAAGTTATGCCATTAAAATAAAATATTATTGAAATCAACAAGTTCTTAGCATGCACAGACTGTCTGATGACAGTCCATGTATGGAGGTAATGGGCTATTCTCCAGCTCTGATCCTGTAGGAGCCACAGTCCCCCACCACTCCAGGAATATCACTGTCACATGCTCTGTCCTCTGGTATTGATGAAAAGTTATTACTAATCATAAACCCTACATTGCTGATTATATAAGGTCCCAACTGACCATTTTTTTCATGTGATGAACTAATCATACAAGTCAGTCTTATCTAAAAAAAGACAAATACGTTTCTGTGTCATAACAAAATAGCTGTAGTTTGGATTTTATACAGGGGTCATATCTGTGCTATATAGTCAGGCAAATTTCAGATTTAAATGCTAATGTAACAATCTCAAGACAAAAGCCAACACTCACATGTCTGGTACAGTATACATTTATGACAGCTCTACATGATGGGTTTCACTGCTACTCCACTGTCAGAGAGGAACTGAAGCTGAATATCTTGTAGTTTGCTTGGATCTGTGATGAGAGCCACTGAGCTACTTAGCCTCCCCATATTATAAAGCCAGCTGACTGTGAACACCTAGGTCCCTACCTAAAAGGACATCATAAGATCTACCCAGAGAATTACTGAAACAAAATATTTTATTGTTCTTTTTTTGGTACTTGGATGAAACTCAAAGTTTTTTACATCTAAGTGAACACTGTAATCCATGTGCTGGTGGCTAGCAGCTTTAATCCCAGCACTTGGGAGACAGAGACAGGTAGACCTCTGAGAGTTTGAGTCCAGCCTGGTCTACAGAGTGAGTTCCAGGACAGCCAGGGCTATTACACAGAGAAACCCTGTCTCTAAAAACAAACAAGAAAAAAATTAGTGAATACTATATCATTGAGCTACACCCCACGCCTGGGCAAATATAGTAAATTAATCCTTTAAAAAAGTTCTGAGAGAAGCTTCTGCCATACAGAAGATGATCAATAAACACAAGCTAGAAATATATTCATTTAAGAAATCTAAAAGTATTTGATGACTACTGGACAAGAACTTACTGTTGAGTATTTACATAAGCCATGTGGGACTGAATACACAACAATGTGCTGTCAAAAGTGTGGGAAGTCTGGCACATGGTACAAAACTGAGAGGATACAAGGTACTAGATGCTTCTGGGGAATCATTGGTGATTTCAAGTATAATAATGGCATTGTAGTTTTTAAAAATCTCTTTTCTTTCTTGTTTTTTAAGTTTTTTTTATGTTTGTTTATTACTTCAAGTTACATCTACATCACAGTGCCCTCTTTCCACCCCTCCCAGTTCTACCTTCCCACCCTCTCCTCCCTCTCCCATCCATCCTACTCCTCCAGAGTGGGGTGTCCCTACATAACAGTCCCCCTCAGTTCAGCAGTCATATGAGGGCTAAGAGCTTCCTCTTGCACTGGTGGCCTAAATGGCAGCACCCCTAGGGCAAATTGTCCCACTAATAGGTAACAAAGTCTATGTTCCCGTTCTTCTTGGTGTGTTGATTATAGGATAGTTATCCTGTACTATATAGTTAAAATTCAATTATAAGTGAGTAGATGCCATGTGCATCTTTCTGAGTCTGGGTTAGCTCACTCAGGATGAGCTTCTCTAGTTCCATCCATTTGGCTGCTAATTGCATGATTTCCTTGTTTCTGATAGCTGAATAGTATTCCATTGTGTAAATGTACCACAGTTTTTTAATCCATTCTTCAGTTGAGGGACATCTGGGTTGTTTCCAGTTTCTAGCTATTACAAATAAGGCTGCTATGAACATAAATGAGGATGTGCCCTTGTGGTTTGGTGAGGAATCATTTAAGACACTATCACTAGAACAAAACGGCAGCCTACAGATTGGGAAAAGATCTTCACCAACCCTACTCTGACAGAGGGATAATGTCAAATTTTATAAAGAACTCAAGAAATTAAAACACCAAGAATCCAAATAATCCAATCAAAACAAAACAAAAAAAAAATGGGAAACAGAGCTAAACCTAGAATTCACAAAGGAGGAATATCTAATGGTCATGAGACACTTGAAGAAATGCTCAGCATCCTTAACCATCAGAGAAATGCAACTCAAGACAACTCTGAGATTCCATCTCACACCTGTCCAAATGGCTAAGATCAAAAACTCAAATGACAGCACATGCTGGCGAGGATGTGGAGAAAGGGAAATCCTCCCCATTGCTGGTGGGAGTGCAAACATGTACAACCACTATGGAAATCAGTCTGGCAATGTCTTTTCTTAGGATGTATGCAGTAAGCAAAATGTCATGAAATGCTTTAAACTTCTCCAGCATTTAAACAAAGGAAATATAACAAATAAAAGTGGATAATAGATATGTGAGTCTTTATTATATAATGCATAACAAATTTTTTCAAACTAAAACATTAAAAGAGTCACAAAGAGCATTGTATAAAGTTATATATTTCTGAACCTTGAAAATCCCTTTAACAGTTCTTTTGTAAGAAATAATTTTGTGTTCATCATGTTGTGTACAGTCATAATTACTGTATTCTTTATATCTAATCAGAAATTTCACTGTAGATCAAAGGATCCACAGAAAATAGTGATATACACCCATTTTCTCTAAAGCAAGTATAGAATATATCTACAGCTAAAAGTAATGTGTATTTATATTAATTGATGACTATTTCCTATGTAACAGACTGGTCAACAAAGAAATTATATTCCACCTCCTATCTCTACCTCACTTTATATATGCTTTTTATATGCACAAACATGGGTTCCCCAGTTAGAAGTATCTTTATATGATCTAAAATCCAGAATCATAAGAAAGTGTCTGATATGTCAATATTAAATTAATGTTTTTCTTAAAAATTGATTTCCTGCAATTGAGACACATTTATCTTGTTATCTGCTATATTTACATTACCTAATATTAGGGTCTAAGGGTCTGTATTATTCAATAGAGGTTAAGTAACCAATTAATAGTTACTGATTACTAGAGTTGGTAGAATACCAAGTTGGGTACACTTGGGCCGGAACATACTACTTAGCCAGTGGGGCTTGAGCATTCTCACCATCAGGCCCACTCTCAAAACTCTCCACTCTCTGGTACTTTCTTCCAGTCACATATACAACAAGCCGCAGGAGAGGAATCAAAACCAGGAGTGATAATGCAAGCCTATAGTCTCAGTAGGATGAGGCGGGAGAATCACAACACTCATCAGGCACAGGTCTCAGAAGATTCAAGCTGGATCTGATTCGAAAGCTTCCATACCACCAGAAGGTGCTATACAAACTGCCAAGGGATGGAAGAAATCAATAGGGCCAACCAGCTATGATATTCATGAACCACAACAGTGACCAGCATGAAATCGCTAAAGGTTCAACAGAGCCACTCCTGTCTTGGAGGTATTCAACAGCTGTCTAATTCGATTTAAGACCTGCTCAGCAGGTGGGAAATCATTCCTGGTACTAGAAACCTAACCAACTAACAGGGCTTATGAGATCATGTAGCATAGAGAAGAACTTAGAACTGACATTCCATAAACCAGAATAAATCCTAAATCCTTCTAAATATTTATCTTTATGCCTACAGATGAATGGAGCTCTAACCCTTCATCAAAGAAGCTTTTCTTTGCAGCAAAGAATATAAGCAATCAAATGTGGATATTAACTGATCTTAGTGTGCCAAACCTCAAAGGGTACATCTGAAAGACAATGCTTGCACCTAAGTTTTAGGGAACATTATAGAGGATGGGGCAGAAACATTGTGAGAGCCAAAGGACCAGGAAGTCAGATGTGAGATTATGTCTCCTAGAAATGACAGGGAAGTTTCACCCATGATACCTCAACAATATGGCTGCCTACACAAGTCTTGAGCAATGACAATGCTGACATGGAAGAAAGAAGTCTCACGAGGCCCCACCCATAGAGAAGAAACTACCTGCAACAAAAGACTGTTGAGAGAGGGGAAACTAGTTCTTGCCAGCACTAAGCCCCCAATTGGTTATCCAATACCATGTGCACATCCCTGAAGTCATATACACACAAACAACATTAAATGAACTTCACAAGTTATATTTATATATTTGTGCATATTTATATACAAATAAATATATTTGATTACATATGTGTGTGTGTGTAGGTAAAAGAAAAAGAGGCCAACAATTGGAGAGGGAGGGCAGAGGGAGGCGAGAGGAGACATACGAAGAGTTAGAAGACGAAAAGAGGAAAATGATTATTTCTATTTTTATTTCTATTTTAAGTAAAACATTTTAAGTTTTTTACAAAATTAAGGAAATGACAATATATGCTGGTGATAATATGAGCAAAAGGAAGTTTACACATGGCTGTGGTTGGTGAAAACTAGAGCAGCCACTACAGAAATCAGTATGGTAACTTCAGAGATAAATACAGAATGAGATATGAACTCAAAATAACAGTGATGATATCTGAAAAACTCATAAGAACTCATACTGTTAACCACCTGAAATAGTGGCCTATAAAACTTATAAACTATAAAACATTAGTATAAATGTACATAATAGATAGTTTAAATGAAATTTTCTCATCTGGGTTGACAAAGCTCCCTCCAAGTGCCAAAAGCCAGCTAATAAAAACCTCAAGACCAGAAATGAAAGACTTTTTTTGAGTTTGTGGTCAGGATTGTCCATTAGACTTCCAAAACATACAGACTATTGTTATTGCCTTTGATTGCCCCCAGACCTGGAAAGTAAATGCCTATTGATTAAAACATCATGCACTTCAGACATAGGGTGTCTGAAGCCTAGAAGTGGGATTGATCTGAAAGCCTCTTCTCTGAAGTCTAGATTTCATGGTAGCAGAAGACACCATGAAAACTTCCAAAGGAGGGAGGTAACCAACAATCTTATCCAGCTATGTATGATGCCCATGAACCACAACAATGTCAGCATGGAACAATAAATCTAAGGATGAGGTAGTGGGATGCATGCCTTGGAGGTAGCCAACAGCTCCCTAATTGGACACAAAACCCACTCAACAAGAGGAAAACCATGCCTGGTTCTGGAAATTGACACAACTATCCAGATTTATTGAAGTCACAGATCTTGGAGAAAAGAACCTACAACCACTATCTTACTAAAACAGGATAATCCCTAACTTCATTATAAATATTATATCCACTGATAAGTTTAGTCCTCATCCCTCATCAAGGAAACTTCTCTTTGAAACAGATGGAGACCATTACAGAAAACCACAACCAATCAAAATGCAGAGTTGCAGGGCCCAGTCTCAACAGATCCATCCACAAAACAACTCCTCCACCTAAGGTTCAGAAGACCTTGCAGAAGAGAGATGGAGAGACTGTTAAGAGCCAGAGGACTGGGGAGTTTGCCTTGAGATTGTGTCTCCTGTAATGGTCGAAGCTACATCCATACAAATGTCATCAACGTGACTGGGTAAATATGAGCTGAACAAGGATGACGTCAAACAGACATGTCAAATGGGCAGGAGGGGAAAAGCACAAGGCCTCAACCCTGCACAAAGCATGACAGGCAAGTAGTGAGCCCTGGGAGCAGGAAAAATAATCTTCCCCAGGTAAGATCAGGCCTACCAGTTATCCAGTACCAGATGGTCATTCCTGAAAACATAAATACAAGTAACAATATACAGACTGAGTGGGTTGCATTTAGGAATACATCTGTATATACATATATATTCATGCATGTAGTAACAATTACTGAAAACAGAGGCCATGGATTTGACAGAGAATAAGTAGGGATATGCAGGAGAGTTTGGAGGCTGGAAAGGAAAAGGGAAATTATGTAATTAAATTATAATATCTAAAAAAATAAATTATTTTTAAAAATTAAAACTAGAACTATCATATGGTCCAATCATGCCAAAGGTCAGGGTGTGTTAGCACATCGCAAAAACATCTGAACACCCACATTCACAGCAGCACCATTAACAATAGCCAAGGCATGGCCCAGATGCCCATTCACAGATGAACAGAAAAAGAAAACAGTATATATACACAATGGAATCTTATTCAGCCATAAAGAAGAATGAATCAATGACATTTACAGGATTGGATGCAAAGTTAGATTATAGTAAGTGAAACAAGCCAGATGCAGAAAGGCCAATATAGCATGCTTACTCTCCTTTGTGGAATCTAAGTTCTTAAAATTTATTATGTATTTACTCCATATTACGTTCTGGTATTCTCCTTCCTTTCCCATTGAACCCTTTCTTCTTTCTACTTTATCAACCAGTGGCCACAACAATAGAACAATGACACCTCTCATTAAAAAGATTGAATCTGTAGCACAATCTCAATTTGGCAATAAAGGAAAATGTTTCTTTGTACATATAAGTACATAAAACTAAAAGGAAATAGTTTTATCTCTCTCAGTGTGTGTGTGTGTGTGTGTGTGTGTGTGTGTGTGTGTGCGTGTATGTGTGTGTGTGTTTGAACTTCTTGAGTGAAAATTGCCCCCATCCGCCAATAGAGAGTAGCATCATTTGAAAGGATTAGAACATGTGGCCTTGTTTGAGTAGGTGTAGCTTTGTTAAAGGAAGTGTGTCACTGAGGGTGGGCTTTGAGGTTTCAGAAGCTCAAGGCCCAGGGTCACTCTCTCTTCCTGCTGCCTGTGAATCTGGCTACAGAACTCTCAGTTAACTCTCCAGCACTATGTCTCCCTGTATACTGTCATGCTTTCTGCCACGCTAACAATGCACTAAGCCTCTAAATGGTAATCCAGCCCAATTAAATGCTTTCCTTTATAAGGGCTGGCATGGTCTTGGTATCTCTTCACAGCAATAGAACATTGACTAAAAATATGAATATATATTTTTCTTATGTATGTAAGAAAGTGTCATTAAGGGGACTGGGGAGATAGCTCAACTAGTAAAGCATTTGCCATGCAAGCATGAGGAACTGAGTTCAATCCCAGCACCTACATTAAAATACGGGCAAGGTTAAATGTGCTTTTAATCCTAGCACTGAGAGATGGGTGGGAACAAGAAGATCCCTGAGGATATACATACATACATACATACATACATACATACATACATACATACATA
>CAJQZJ010000271.1:1045430-1069500 GCA_907164525.1 Lophiomys imhausi | reverse complement strand
ATACATACATACATACATACATACATACATACATACATACATACATACATGATGGAGAATGAATGAAGAAGACTCCTGATGTAAAACTTGGCATGCACATGTATACATGCACATATACACAAACATGTGCACACATAGGAACATGTACACAAAAATACTTAACTTTAAGTAGAAAAGAGGCAGACTGCAAAAGCATCAATGCCCAGTGACTGCATTGAAACTACATCAAATTCTCTGCTCTAAACCTTCTCAGTTATCTGAAGTCAAGTTATTTCATCTCCATTAATTGGCTACTGGGAGTTACTCAGTGGAGTAGATAAAAAGGAGTGCAGCCCAAATGACTCAAGGATCAGGAAGGGAAGGCCCATCACGTAATCCTAGAACCCTGTGAGTAGCTGCTATCTAGTGAAAGTCATCACACTACCCCATTGTGTGTGTTTAGTTTAGCGTCATCCTTCACTTCTTTTTATGCTCTATGTAGCACTGTCTCATGCTAAACCAAAACTCCTTGATGGGTGAGATCTTAAATTTAACCTCTACTCTCCCAAGACATCAGCTATTTCACAAGTACCCAAAAATATCTGCAAATAGATTCATGTCTAATAGAATGGCCTCTCCTCTATGTTACTTTAGTACATATTATGTATAATCTAAATTGGCCATTGTGGCTTGTGCCCTTTCCCTACAGCAAAGATTTTTGGATTTGTCTCATAACTGTAACACATTGTCTCATTACATTAATAATCCTCATACTCTGCTGGGCAGATTGCACTAAGTACTGGAACACAGTCAATTAATACTGAGTGTTACTAGTATGAGTTCTTGTTAATGATGTCTCCATTTTTCCATCTTAGAATAACCTCTCAGTATTTTCTTAAATCTCTGCCTGGAAAATCTCTGCTGTATTTGAAGCACATTACAAATATGGGGGAAAAGTATATTCAAAAGATCTCATTAATATTGCTTTCTTCATGAAATTTAAAAGAATATAGTAATAACTTACTAATTAAGTTGTGAGAATTTTAAGAGTTTTTTGTTTTTACTTTTTAAAAGTTACTTATTTGCTATATTCTTTGTTATATTTTATCTATATATATAAAAAAACCCTTTTCAGAAAAACTTAGGATGTTTTCCTTGGGCATTACGATTTGATCTTAGTTAGGGTCTGAGGTTTGTTTGTTATTTCTTTCTTTCAAAGCTCAAAACCTTCTGGCACACAAAACTGGCAGAAGAACCTATCCATTTAAAGCCTTCTATCAGATTACTAGGACCGTGTGATGTCTCCCATAAAGCTGGATAACATTATGGCACAAAGCTCCTCATAAATAAATAGGGCTTGAGGCATGTTCGGATGGCAGAGGGCAGCCTCCTGTTCCATTTTCACTGAAAGGTGGCCCTGGCTTAGCACAGATATGGTTTATTGGCAGAAAAAAGAAAGAAACAAAAATTTTTAAAACACTCCCTGTTATCATCTTGTTAAGTGGTGGGATGTTCAGATGTTCTGACACGAAGCATGAATGAAGCTCAGGGAAACGTTTTCAGCTTAATCTTGAAGGCAAGTGATTTGCTTTGCCTTGGTTCAAGGCATTTTCTTTCTTTTTTTTCCTCCAGTTTGTATTTGAACAGATGAAGAGCTTACTTGCTTGGAACCATGAGACAAAAACATGTTGTCCAAAGACACCAAGGAGAGGAAGAGCAGAGGTGAAAGGAAAGAAAAAGGGGGGAGGGGAGGATTTCCACACAAAGTGGAAACAACTGAGGAGTACAGCCAGTCCTAAACAGTGAAGAACAGGGAGGAGAGGAGCTGCTTTCAGCAGGTTTATGAGCAGTTCTTTAAATAAAAAAAAAAAAAAAAAAAAGAAATACAGGCAAATGTACTTACGAAAGGGAAACTTACAAACCATCAGATTCCAAAAATACAGAGTTCAGTCAAGGCAATGTGGCTCTTGGAGGACATGTACCCCAGGGAGATGGACAACTGGTGACCAAGCAGCTGGCTTCTGGGGAGGAGGCCCAGACCAGACAATCTGTCACCCTTCCACCATGGAGCACTTTGTAGTAAACCCTACCATGCTAAAGCCTGTGCTACCTTTTTGCACTACTAAACCAGAAGCCAGCACTTAAATGTTTGTGTTTTTGAAACTGAAAAGGAAAAGGACATTCAAAGGAATTGAATTCTAATCCAGAGTCCAGCCTTCAAATTAGCTTCACTATCAGAAAGATAAAGAAGCAAATGAAGTTCTAAATGTACCCTTCCATTAGGCATTTAAAGGAGATAGAACACATTCTATCATCCTAAACTCTTTTCTTTGTTTTCTCCCCAGAAAGAACACACAGAAAAATACATTTCAAAAGTTACCCCCTGATCAACTGCTCTACAATAAAAACCAAATCTAATATATTTTTGGGGAAAAAAAGTTACCCCCTGAGCTCTGATAAAGAAGAAATTAAACGAAATGAAAAAGTAGATAGATGGTGGCCATTTCCTCTATAAATTTTAACTTCTAAGCACTATTTACAACAGAAAAATGGCTCGATGTCATTTTCAGAACACATCTGATACATTCAACCCCTAAACAGGCCATGGCTCTGAGCTAGAGACGGAAATGTGGAAGTAGCTAGGAGCAGATTATGCTCAGGACAGCAGTGATTCACTGTGGTCAGTTTTTGCAGAAGACAAAACAAAGGAGAAGTTTGATTTTTCTTTTACTTTTGTTTTACTTTTCTTTTTTTATGTTTATTTATTACTCAGGTCACATCTCCATCACAGTGTCCTCTTTCCACCCCTCCCACTCCCACCCTCCCACCCTCTATCCCCATCCCTTCCAACCTACTCCTCCAGAGTGGAGTGTCCCTACATAACAGTCCCCCACCCTATTCAGCAGTCATATGAGGACCAAGACCCTCCTCATTCACTGGGGGCCTACAAGGCAGCACCATTAGGGAAAGTGTCTCATTGACAGGGAGAAAAAGAAAAAGTCTATGTCCATGGTCCATGTTCCCTTTGATGCGTTGGTTGTGGTATAGATATCATGTACTATATAGCTAAAATCCAACTATAAGTGAATAGATGCCATGTGTATCCTTCTGAGTCTGGGTTAGGTCACTCAGGATGAGCTTCTCTAGTTCCATCCATTTGGCTGCAAACTGCATGATTTCATTGTTTCTGATGGCTGAGTAGTATTGCATTGCATAGATGTACCACAGTTTTTTATCCATTCCTCAGTTGAGGGACATTTGGGTTGTTTCCAGTTTCTAGCTATTACAAATAAGGCTGCTATGAACATAGATGAGGAAATGTCCTTGTGGTTTGGTGAGAAATCTTTTGGATGTATACCTAGAAGTGGTATGGCTGGATCTTGAGGAAAGCTATTTCAAGTTTTATAAGATATATCCAAACTGATTTCCATAGTGGTTGTACAAGTTTGCACTCTCATCAGCAGTGGAGGACTGTTCCCCTTTCTCTACAACCTCGCCAGCATGTGCTGTCATCTGAGTTTTTGATCTTAGCCATTCTGACAGGTGTGAGATGGAATCTCAGAGTCATCTTGAGTTGCATTTCTCTGATGATTAAGGATGCTGAGCATTTCTTCAAGTATCTCTCAGCCATTAGGGAATTCTCAGTTTTGCTCTGTTCCCCATTTTTTGATTAGATTATTTGGTTTCTTGGCATTTAATTTCTTGAGTTCTTTATAAATTTTGGATATTAGCCCTCTGTCAGATGTGGGGCTGGTGAAGATCTTTCCCAATCTGTAGGTTGCCATTTTGTTCCAATGACAGTGTCTTTTGCCTTACAGAAGCTTTTCAATTTCATGAGGTCCCATTTATTGATTGTTGGTCTTAGATCCTGAGCTGTTGTTGTTCTGTTCAGGAAGATGTCACCTGTGCCGATGAGTTTGAGGGTTTTACCCACTTTCTCTTCTATTAGATTTAGTGTGACTGGCCTTATGTTAAGGTCTTTGATCCACTTAAACTTAAGTTTTGTGCAAGGGGATAAGTATGAGCCTAATTTCATTCTTTTACATGTTGACATCCAGTTAGACCAGCACTGTTTGTTGAAGAGGCTGTCCTTGTTCCATTGTATGGAGAAGCTTGATTTTAACAGTAGAATCCCCAAGTGTCTGCTTGGACATTTCCACACTTATTTCTACTGTGTGACAGACAGACATAAAAGATAGTTGTCAGAGAGCACTTGTGACCTGGCCTCAGATTTTCCAGCCTTATCTCTTATCTGCTTCCCCCATTTCACTCCCCACTGTGCCTGGCTCACCTCATTCACTTATTCATACAAATACACAATGTCACACACACACACACACACACACATGCACACATACATACAAACACACACCACACACACACACACACACACACACACACACACACACACACATAGCCAAGCACAGGCAAAAGCCAGTCTACTCAGAATTCAGCAATTATCTTTCATAGCTACATTTATATCATCTGTCCTTTAACAGTCTGCCCCAAATTTTGTATCTCATCGAACTTTTTAAATTTGGTTGGCTGGGACTTCTTGGGCAGCATGTGGGGGAAGGGTGTTTGTTTGTTTGTTTGTTCATTTGTTTGTTTGGACAGGGTCTCACCATATAGTCTAGACTAGCCTTGACATCACTATGTGGCCTAGGCTGCTGGTCTCAATCTTGTGGTGAGATTTACTCAGTGTGGCTACATTGGGAAGTGAGGCAAAGAGACCCAGAGAGCACCCCAAATCCATTTAATGGGTCCTGAAGTAAAACCAGTGTTTAAACAGATGCCAAGGATAAGCACATTTAAGTAGCTCCAGCCAAAGTGTACTCCTGACCACCAGAGGCCCACCCTTGTCAGGGCTTCATAGTCACATCCTGGAAGGTTGTCTGACATGTTAGAACTGTGTGAAACCTCTTCCAGGGACACAAGTGTCCCATCCAAATGGTACACTTTCCTTCTCCCAGCATGAGATTCCTAGAGAAATTCCCATTTCTTTGGGGCCCATTGTTCAGACAGTCTGATAGTAATGAGACACAGAGGGCCTCGTTAGAATGTTGTCATTCTGGCCAGGCTGGCTGTGTAACCTTTGTCACATCTGTCCACACCTTGCTTCTCTCACTGTGCGCCCAGGTTCAAGTGTGGTCTGTGAGTCACAATCACTAGGTCCCTTTAAAATGGAAAACCTGACTCAGACCACTTCAGGTATCTTAAGTGCTGTGAGCAGCACTCGTAGAACATTGGCAAATGCAGTGAGTGTAGTCAGAGTATGAATGAAACCATCAACTTGCCTACATTCATTTTAAGAGATAAGTCAGTCAGTAAGTCACTACTAGTACTTAACATTGACTACTATTTTCACATGAGTTGGTTTATTTAACCAATGCCATAACCCTCTGTGATAGTCAATATTAACTACCAACTTGACAGAATCTTGAATTACCTAGAAGACAGGTGACTGGAAACACCTGCGGGGATCATCTGGTTTAGAACTGCCTCTAGGCATGCCTGCAGAGGAGTGCTTTGATTCTTTTCGTTGAGGTTAATGTGGAAAGACCCACTTACTGAGAGTGGCACCATTGTATAGCCTGGGGTCTGGACTAGAATAAGGAGGGTGAGCAAGAGCATGCACTGAGCATGCACACAATGTGACCAGCTGCTTAAAGCACCCGCTGCCATGACTTCCCTAAAGTCATGGAGTTCACTGTTGGCCTGTGAGTCACAGCAAACCCTTTCTCCTTACTCTGCTTCTGTGAGCGTCTTTTACCACAGCAACCGCAAAAGGAACTAAGGACACCAGCTGACAGTGATAGTCAGAGGAGATTCAGATTATTTCTAGCATCACTGACATGAGGCTTTTTATTGTGATGGCTGAACTATTATGAAAACAGGATATCAGCACATGTAGAAGCCATTAGAGATGAGCCAGTTCTACCAGAGTTCATAATAGTGGAGATGTCCATTTCTAACAGCAAATATGGAGTCAGCCATTTCTAATGGCAAAATGGAGATGGTCATTTCTTTTCTTTCTTTTTTTTAACTATTTATTACTTCAGGTTACATCTCCATCACAATGACCTCTTTCCACACCTCCCAGTCCCACCCTCCTACCTTCTAACCCCTATCCCTTCCATCACTCTCCTCTGGAGTGGAATGTCCCTACATAGAGATGGCCATTTCTAACAGCAAATGTTCTTTGGTTATAAGATCTTACAGAGCCATCTACAACATGAAAACAGGATCTACGCTTGCACCTAGTGCCTGCTCTCTTTCATGCTTCCTCTTGTCCCTCTAACTTAATAGAGAACTCATGAAAGGAGGGGGACTGTTTTCTAGTCCATGCATGCAGTAGAGACAGCTCATAATCATTTCATGCATAGAGTTCTGTGGAAAACATGAAAAGAAAAACAATAGTTCTTGAGGATGAGAGAATTTTCAGAGAGGCTAAGGAATCCTATTAAGATACCACAGTGAAGATTTCTGAAATTAAGTTGGAGAATACAGAAAATCTCTCAGCTCTTTCCTCTGTTCTAGAAAGGGGACCTTAAATGGCAACACTTTACCTGTGACTCACAGACCTCCTAATTCTTCACACACTCTACAAAGAAATTCTATGCCTGGATCTTGATTGTGGAGAAAGAAATCCAAAATTCAAATAGAGACACACAGACACGTAGCTGTCAGTCACCTCCTTTGTCATAGACAAACTGTGAACAATACAATGTCTATCCTTTTTTTCTTTTACATTTATTTATGTCTTCAAGTTACATCTCAATAATAGTCCCCTACCTCCTCCCCCTTCCGGTCCCACCTCCTACCCTCTTCCCTCTTACCCTCCTATTTGCTTTTTTTTTTTTTTTTTAATGTAGGAGCAATGTCTATCCTTCATAGGACATTTGGCAAGTAAAGTAAGACAAAATACCACACCATCATTGAAAACTACACTTATAGAACTGAGACAGAGCATTGTATTATCTGAAAGGTCCTAATCACCAGGACTGGAAGAACTTTAAAAGGGGAAGAAAAGAAAATTATCTTAAATAGCATGCTCAGTGCCATGGCAGGCAGAGTTAGCATTATACAGCATGAGTTGACAAAGCTAAATAGCAAGAAACATATTCATAATGTGATCAATTGTCAAGATATAAATATGCAAAAATATTACGACAGAATGTCAAAATGTTATCATTTTTCTGTGATGTAGCACGAATTAATTTACCTTCATGTTTTTCCTATTTTCCAAGTGATTTTGTTCCATTTTCCTAATCAGAAAAGTATAATATTCTTTTAAAAACTGAAAGTAATAGAGAACAATTAAGAATGGAGAGAAATTTCGGTGCTTTATTGAAAAACTAATGCTAAAATAAGATAATTAATTTTTATAAAATTATGGTTCACTTGATTGTTTATACAATTCAGGCCATCTCCTCTTATGATTTATGATTATTGTATTCATTCATTATTTCTTTTATTTTTTTGAGATTAAATATAGTATCCTCCCTTCTCTTTCCTTCCTCCAGACTGTCCTATATATCACTTCTTGTTCTCTTTGAAATCCATGGCCTTTGTTTTCAGTAATTGTTACTTTATGTTATGACATGAATTATACATATTTATATATATATATTCATATATAATAGATGTATTCATATATATTCATATATATAATACAGATGTATTCCTAAATGTAATCTGCTCCAACTGTATAATGTTAATTGTAATGTATTCAGGAATGTCCATTTGGTACTGGGTATCCAGTTGGTATGATCTTTCCTGGGGAAGATTCTTTGTTCCAATCACAACACTCCTTAGTGCTTTGTGCAGGGTTGAGGCCTTGTGCTTTTCCCCTCCTGTCCATTTTGCATGTCTATTTGATATCATCCTTGTTCAGCTCATATTTACCCAGTCATTTTGATGATATTTTAGGATGTAGCTTCTAACATTAACAGGAGACACAATCTCAAGGCAAACTCCTTGATCCTCTGGCTCTTAACAGTCTCTCCATCCCTCTTCTGCAAGATCGCCTGAGCCTTAGGTACAGGAGTTGTTTTGTAGACATATCCATTGTGACTGAGCCCTACAACTCCGCATTTTAATTGGTTGTGGTTTTCTGTAATGGTCTCCGTCTGTTTAATGAGAAGGCTCCTTGATGAGAGTTGAGGCTAAACTTATCTGTGGATATATTCAGAATGTAGTTAGGGATTATCCTGGTTTAGTAAGGTGGTAGTTTGCATTTTCAAATTGGAGAAATATTTTGTTAACCTGAAAATATCAATGCTATCATGTCGTTCTTCTTATGGAATTTGTGTTAGGGTTATAATAAATGGTCAAGTCAAGGAAACCACCCTATAGCACTAACCAATTAAAAAACTCAGAACCATCCACATCCCAAATGACAATATATTCTTTTACTGTCTCATTTTTTTTCCACTCCTCAAATTCACACACAACAAACACAAAATAAAAACAAACTGAGAGTCAAGTGTTTTAGTCACCCAACTAGTATAACAAAAACTGTGCTTGCTAAACAAAAACCTTCAAAATTTCGAGGGGAAGAAAAAGTCAGATACCATCATTATTCTATGAGACATTTTTACTAGGTTTACAAATAAATTCTTCCTCCTGTCCTCTCTTTTCTTATATTTCTTATTCCCATTTTCATTATCTTCTTTCCTTTTTGATTTTTCTCTTCTGTTTATAAACTAAGAACAACTAGACTTTTAAACCAAACAGATGGCACATAGAGTGGAAGGTTTTACACCTCTTGGCCATGTTATTGTCAGCATCATCCCACAATTCTTCTTGTTTCTGGAAGTCCAGAGGATGGATGTTATCCACAGGAACTTGGCTGAGGTAGAAGGTTTCTGTAATGGCAGCTTGTCAGTGGTCAATGAGTTTGATTTACCCAAGAAAAACCCTAGAATTAGGACCAAACTAAACACAAAGTCACCATCTTTAATACCCACATTATTTCCTGTCATACTTAGTCTCTTCCAGGGCACTCTTATATGGAGGAGATGGCCTCTTCAAAATATGTAAATTCCATATTCATCCTCCCCACTTTGTCATCTCTTTTAAGGACTACATAGAATGCTGTGTTTCTCGAACTACTGTTATTTAAAACATAAGAGGCCAGGTTTGGTGGGGCATGCCTTTAGTCCCAGCACTTGGGAGGCAGAGGCAGGCGGATCTCTGTGAGCTCAAAGCCACCCTTGTCTACAAAGCCAGTCCAGGACAGCAAGGGCTACACAGAGAAATCCTGTCTCAAAAAAACCAAAATAAAATAAAATAAAAATAAAAAAATAAGAGACCATCTTCCAAGTGCTTTCCGGAACACACAGAAAAACCATGCCAACACTGCGGCAATATTGGCATAGACATTTGATAGTTTAACATATTCCACATGATTTTTCTCCTTTGGTTTTTTGTTGCTGTTGTTCTGATTTTTTTTAAATTTTTGCTTATTCAGGTGAGGCTGGTCTAGAAGTCATGATTCTCTTGTCTCAGCCTCCCCATTGCTGGGATTACTGACCCGTCCATAATGTTTTTTCAAAGAAAGCAATTATTGAGCCATGTGTCCTCATTCAATAACTGAAAATAAGAAAAAAAAACACTAGGTTGCTAAAACAAGTACCTTTATATGTTTTAAGTAAAAGTTAGTTACATGATCAATGACCAAAAATAACTTCATGTTTTTAACTAGCTTAATACACAGTGACCCTCTGTGAACAGGGAGAAACTATAACAGTGAAAAGGTGAACAGAGTATTTGCCTTATAGGAGGGTACATCCCTATGAGGGAGGCAGATGAACCAATTCAAATAAAATTGTTATAGATATAGTACATTTTACTGTAATACACATTCTGAAAGAGTGATCCTATTCCAATACAATTGGAACATTAGAGAGAACTTGAGCATCTGGGACATAAGGCAAATTTCTTTTGTCTGTGTGCAATACGGTGTGAGAAATGCTGGCTACACCATAAAGTATGACTCAATCTGTCCAGCCAAACAGAAACACAAATCTACACCCATGCTCTCCTGGGATACCCTTTGGTTCCCAGTTCCCACCTATCATAAGCTGTACCCACCGTGGATGATACTACTCTTGCCATCCAATTTCAGAGACCTTTTTCCACCTGTGACAGGAGGGCACTAGCCCAAACCTTCCTGCAAACTCCAAATCTTTTCAAGGTAAGGTGCCATGCCTGGTATAGCTTAGCTCCCATCCTAAGCATACACTACATGTAAAACTACACAAGCATTTTTAAAGGTGTCTGTTTCTTTTAATGTGTTATTGATGAAACCTGTGATGTCTGCCCACAGGGTGATGTTGCATAGTGCATTATGGTTTAACTCACTGTTGCCATGAGTATCAGAGAAGAGAAACGTTAGGGTACAAAAGAGAGAGAGAGAAAAACCCACACACATCCAAGAATGTCTCTCTCAAAAGGTGACTCTAGTGAAACCTGAAGAAAAGGGAATACGTTAGACTAGAGGAACAGGGGAAAACACAGGGAAAGGGACCACAGAGAGATCCCCAAAAGTATCTGGCTGGTGACCCCATAGAAAGAATGACCAAGGACAGTATGTGGCTCAGCATGTGGATACTTGGCCCCCAGTTATTTATGGTGTTTGGGGAGGGTTAGAAGATGTGGCCTTCCTAGTTGAAGTGCATCACTGGAGGCAGGCTGGGGGGTGCTTTAAGAGTTTAAAGACTTATGATTCTTGGCTAATCCCAACATCTCTCTTACCACCGATTCCTTGTGTTTACAATGTTCACTGTAGTCCTGAAGTGTCAGTCCTTCCACCCCACTCTTCTTATGCAAATGTAACAGCGTCTTCCGTTCCAGTCCATTTTTCTGCTATCCATCTCAGTTGTGCAGTTGCTTCTGTTTATTTAGTCACGGTTTTGCAGATTCCAAAGTTGTTCAGGAATACATCAAAGTGGACAAATTTTGCTAAGATCCCATTTACTATTGGAAAAAAATCAGTAGCACAAATATATTTTGATTGTTGCTTACAAAATAAAATACATTTACAATCCAAAAAAAAAATCAGTTTGAAGATTCTCTCTGCTTCATCTTTGTGGTTTGGGATGTGAGTTCTCAGCTCTCAGCTGTTCCAGTGGCCATGACTCCCTGCTGTGGCGGTGATAGAGATTTATCCCTCTGGAACTGTCAGTCCAAAGAAACCCTTCCTTTATAAATTGCCTTGGCATGATGTTTTATCCCAGCCCTAGAAAAGTAACTAATGCAAACAGTAAAGAGAATGTTAGAGAAGACTAGGACAGAAATGGAGACAGTACCCCAGGCCCGGTTCTTTAGGGTCCTGAGAGCATCTGCAGAGTTTAGACATCATTTAGGAGAAGTGAGAAACACTGGAGTTTCCACAAGAGATTCTACCTCTGGAGCATGCTGTTGGTAAGAGTTCACAAGCAGGAAAGGAGATGGGGACAGAGAGTTTCGTGAGGAACATATCAGACTAACAAGAAAACACCATTTTCCTTGGACTGGGGATAATGTTTTCCAGAGATGGCCTGGATAAGGGTCTCTGCAAAATGGACTATAAGGATGCCGAAAGGACACCAGGATGTGGGCAGGGAAGGAAAGATCTAGTCATTTGTGGTGGTTCCAATGCACATTGGAAATGCACCATCAACCCTTTGTGTTCTCCCTCAAGGTTTTAAGCACTACTCAGTGATCTGTATGTTCTAATTCCACCCTCCCTAGACATAGAGAGAAGAGCAGGCTGCTTTGTTTGTTTTGCATCTGAATAGCAGCAGAACTGCCATTGAATCCCACTGGCTCCCCCTGATCTGAAGGTATAGTCATGTCCTCAAGGGGGATTGAAGCTAACTCTAAGACCTGCCAAAGGTGGGTCTAAATGGACCTTCCTGTACCATGAAGGTCTTCTTAGCCATTAAAAAAAAAAAAAAACCTCACTCTGAGGAGTTCTGTCCCCTCCCATATTTGTCCACATGCCTTCACACTGCTTAGAGGTAGCCTGCCTTTGTCCATCTGTCTATGTGGTGTACCCTGGGGCAATAAAGGTGGCAACAGGGAATCCAGCAATGATGTATGTATAAGCACCCCAGTTCTCAGGAAAGACATGACATGTATAAAAGAAAGCTCTGGCTAGCACTCACCACTTCCCTGTGTACTTACTTCAACAATATCAAGTTGTTAAATAAACATGTAAGTATCTAGATAAACATGCTATACCACATTCTTGTCAATGTTTAATGTTCTCATCTGGTTAGCTAAATGTGCGCTCTAAATGACCAGTGAGCAATGCCAGAAAGAGTGAGTGTGCAGCCCTGATGTTTGCACAGAAGTCAGGTTAAAAAGATACTAGACCAAAAGGCTGAGGGTAGACGCTCCAATAATATAGAGAAAAATTATGGACTGTCCAGGCAGTCAGTTGTCTGTCATTTCTTAGTTATGGAAGCTGCTTGTTCTCCACGTCCTGTTTATTCAGATATATTTATCCTTCTCAGGTCTCTGATGTGGCTGAAAAGTAGATAATTAGAGTCTCACAGTGAAGTTTTAAGTTGTTTAGGAATTCAAAGGATGTTCTAGGTCTAAGAAGATGTTTTTAAGTTCGTGATGCGAGTTAGGATGGAAACTAAGTTGGGTATAGAACTTTAAACTCATCAAGATAGATAGATAATAGAATATTATTATTAGTTGCCAACTATGGATATTGGGAATGTATGTTATACCTTATAGTTTTCATAAACTGTTGCCTAAAAAAAGAGGAGGGGTACTGTTCTGATGCTGGTGTTTCATTTGCTTCTCCAGACCGACCTAGCTTCAAAATGAAACACCTCCCTTCATTATTGTCTCTGTTAGGCAAACATTTACTTTGTGCTGATCTAAAATTGGAGTTAGCATCTGTTGGGGTGAAAATAAATAATGCCAGAAGGTAAATCTCCCTAAGAAAGTCCAAAGTGCACTGATAAAAAGCACATCACTCTTGCAAGACATAGAATAAAGTTCCCCTCCCATACATCCAGGTACAAGGTATAACCACAACCTTTAACAAACAGTTATTGACAACATCGACCATGTGTCCTGTTTCAACATGTGAGGTGGAAGTTTCATCAGTCCAATTTTCTTGCAATTGAGCACTGTGTGTTGAGAGACAGTGACCTGACATGAGGAAAAACAATGTGATTTATGGGCCCACTCTCCACACAAGGAGGGCTGCACGGTAAGTTCAAAAGCTAGGCAATACATTCAGACCTTTACCAGCAAAGATGCCCACTGGGCCTGGGCCAGGGATGGCAGCATGGAGCAGTGCAGGAGGAGTGAAGCCACTAAATGGTGCAAACACAGCCAGGCCCATCTGTCCTAAACAGTAGGTCCAAAGGCCACATGTGCAGACAGCACTAAAAAGTAAAAATTACACTCAGCAGAGGCCACTTGATAGAAAAAGAGAAAGCAAAACCTAGGATTGGTTTCCAATTAATAAATGAGTAATAATGCCTATTCAACTTTGGCACCTGTTGCATCTTCCTCTTGCTTGTTCACCATGAATATAACTGTTTTACTTATGAAAAGATGTTGTGTGTACCCAGGACCAGCCTTTTGCCTATTGTGAACAAGGCAAAGTTTGTCTTTGTGTCCTAACTAGCCAGCTGGCCAGTGCTACTATCTTTCTCTCCTACCAGGTTCCAGGGCCTCGGTCAGATACCCTACCCTTTCCTCTGCTATATACCCATGCTCAGGATCTCCATATTCTTCCATGAAAGTTCCACAAGGTTTCACAAATATCTCCTTCATATATAGTAAGCAAAGCCTTGTCCTAAACAGGAGAGGCGTGGTGGAGAGCAGGATATAACAAGCCGCCACCAAAGAAATGACATGCCACTGACTTATGCAAACACACACACACACACACACACACACACACACACACACACACACACACAGAGAGAGAGAGAGAGAGAGAGAGAGAGAGAGAGAGACCAGATACCTTATGTAGTATGACATAACTGCAAGCAAGCAGAACTCCAAGGAAGCAAGGAGGAAGGAGGATTCAAGCCACACACAGAAATCAGACCCTAAAGAAAAGGTGTATGGTGACAAATATTACCAACTTGACAGGGATCAGGATAACTTAGAAGACAAACATCTAAGAATATCTGGGGGAGGGAGCTCTAGGTTGGATAGGGGTGAGAAGACCCCTTCTAAATATGGGTGACATCATTTCATGGAGTGGGGTTCTCAACTAAACAAAAATAAGAAAATGAACAGAACAACAATATTCATTTCTGTTTCCTGACTGAGGATCCAATGTAATCAGCTCTCTCAGGTCCATGCTGCCATGACTCCACCATGAGGAACTGCACTCTTGAACTGTGAGCCAAAATAGACCTTCTTTTCTTATCTTTTTCCCAGATATTTAATCATGGCAACAAGGAGAGTAACCAATTAGAAAATTGGCACTGAGAAATAGGATCATTTCTGTGAAAAAAAATCTGGTCATGTGATTCAAAGGATTTTGAAACTGGATTACAGCAAGAATGTTTAACAGTTTAAAACTTCAGGTTTAGAAAAATCCTAGAGAGCAGGGGAAATGGGAGGGATAACTAACACGAAGAAAGTCTGAAAGAATTATATGGAAACCCATTATTTTATAAAATAGTTTTTTACATGTGCACACATGCACATGCACACGCACACGCACATGCACACACACACACAGTTGATGAAATAGAAATGGCTCCCATGGGCTCAATATTTAAATTCTTGGTCATTAGGAAGTAGTGTGGCCTTATTGGGGTAGGTGTGGCCTTGTTTGAGGAAGTGGGTCACTAGGGGTGGGCTTTGGGGTTTTAAATGTTCAACCTAGGCCCAGTATCTCTCTCTCTCTTCCTGCTGCCTGTCAATCCAGATGTAGAACTCTGAGCTACCTCTCAAGGACCATGCCTGCCTGTGTGCTACCATGCTTCCTGCCATGAAGATAATGGACTAAACCTCTAAACTGAAAGCCAGCCACAATTAAATGTTTTCCTTTATAAGCATTGTCATGGTCATGGTGTCTCTTCACAGCAACAGAAACCCTGAGACAAAAGTTGGTGCCAGGGACTGGGGTACTGCTGTGATAGGCTGGACCATGCTTTTGTTTAGAGGGATATGGAACATTTTGGGATTTGGACTATAAAGCAATTGGACATTTTAAGCAGACCTTAATGGGTCATACAAGTAGGATCATGGAAGTTAGTGGAAGTTAGTGGTGGTGTGGGTGATTTAAACTATGGGTGTCCAGCTCAAGAGGTTTCAAAGAAAAAGAATATTAGTATGTAGCATCTAAACCATTACTGTGATATTTTGGCTAAGTATGTGGCCTGCTTTCTTCCTTTGTCCATAAAATCTGCTTGAGGCTAACCTGTAGAGTTACAGATTAACAGTTGGGCAAAGGAGATTTCCAGACAACCTAGCATTCACTGCCTTGCTGGGTTATTAGTGGCTACCCTTATATAGGTCTATAATGAAAAGAGGCAAGCTGAACAAAGAAAAATACAAAATGCACAGTTTGAGGAGAGAAGAAGCACAAGGAAGTGTAATGGAGCTATGTCCAGTGCTAAAGGAGATAAAAAGATTAAATAAAAGACTGATACTAAATGGAATAAAGGGAGTGATGACCTAAGGGTAAGACCTCACCCAGATAAGCTTCTAACTTGTGAAAAGAAATTAAAGAAAAGTTTAGGGCCGAGCTTGGTGCCATTTACTTTTAATCCCAGTATTTGGGAGGCAGAAGCAAGTAGCTCTATGAGTTAAAGGCCACCCTGATTTACAGAGTGAGTTCCAGGACAGTCAAGCTTAGGAAGTGAAATAAACCACCAAAACCAGAAAGCTGGTGGAAATGTAATTAAATGGGCATGTTCCAGCACCAGCAAGAAACAGAGCTTAGCAGCTCTAGCTCCATGGTTCTGGCTTTAGAGTTAAAAATACAAGAAAGGGGTTATGGAATGTCCCTCAATGTCTAAGAAAAGTTACTGGAGTCAGTCATATGGCAAGGGTCCCTGCATGGATGCTCAGAGAGGCCATTGTGTGAAGCTGTGAAGGTAAAGCCTGGATTGTCTTGGAGATCCCAAGATGTTCAAGATGCCAAAATTGTGGCATACCTGCCAAGAAAAGCTGCAGACAGTGTGTGGAACCAGCCAAAGAGAAAGAAGTGTGCTGAAAGGAGTTGGAGATCTGAAGAATCCTTTAACATCAGACATGGAGGTATAGAGTTTGGAGTTTGAACAATAGTGCCTGGTTTTTTTTTGGTATTGTTTTAGTCCAGTATTTCTCTATTATGCTCCCTTTCCTCCCCCTTTTTAATGTTTATTTATTACTTCATGTTACATCTCCATCATAGTCCCTTCCCTCCACCCCTCTCAGTCTCACCCTCACACCCTATCCCTCTACTTCTACCTATCCCACTCCTCCACTGTGGGGTGCCCCTACGTATCACCCCCTCAGTTCAGCAGACATATAAGGGCTAAGAGCTTCCTCTTGTACTGGGAGCCTACATGGCAGCCCCACTAGGGCAAAGTATCCCACTAACAGATAACAAAGTCTATGTTCCTGTTACTTTCAGTCTGTTGGTTGTAGGCTAGTTATCCTGAACTATATGGCTAAAATCCAGTTAGAAGTGAATAGATGTGATGTACATCTTTCTGGGTCTGGGTTAGCTCATTCAGGATGAGCTCTTCCAGATCAATCCATTTGAAAGCAAATTGCATGATTTCCTTGTTTCTGATGGCTGAGTAGTATTCCATTGTATAAATGTTCCAGTTTTTTGTTTGTTTGTTTTATCCATTTGTCAGTTTACAGACACCTGGGTTGAAAGTATCTTCAACAAATGGTGCTGGTCTAACTGGATGTCAACATTTAAAAGAATGCAAATAGACTCATATTTATCACCTTGCACAAAACTTAAATCCAAGTGGATCAAAGACCTTAACATAAAGCCCAACACACTAAATCTAATAAAAGAGAAAGTGGGGGGAACCTCGAACTCATCGCACAGGTGACAACTTCCTGAACAGAACACCAATAGCTCAGACTCTAAGACCAACAATCAATAAATGGGACCTCGTTAAACTGAAAAGTTTCTGTAAGAAAAAGGACACTGTCATTAGAACAAAACAGCAACCTACAGATTGGAAAAATATCTTTACCAACCCCAATCCCAACAGAGGGCTAATATCCAAATTTTATAAAGAACTCAATAAATTAAACACCAAGAAAACAAATAATCTAAACAAAAAACGGGTAACAGAGCTAAACAGAGAATTCACAAAAGATGAATCTCTAATGGCCAAGAGACACTTGAAGAAATGCTCAACATCCTTAATCTTCAGAGAGTTGCAACTCAAGATGATTCTGAGATTCCATCTCACATCTGTCAGAATGGCTAAGATCAAAACCTCAAATGTCAGCACATGCTGGCGAGGTTGTGGAGAAAGGGGAATACTCCTCCATTGCTGGTGGGAATGAAAACTTGTGCAACCACTATGGAAATAAGTCTGGAAATAGCTTTAAAACATGGAATAGCTCTACCTCAAGACCTAGCCATACCACATCCAAACGATTCCTCACCAAACCACAAGGACATCTCCTCAACTGTATTCATAGCAGCTTTATTTACAATAGCTAGAAACTGGAAACAACTGTGGCAAGCCACAAAACTGTGGTGAGCCGCAACCCTAAGATGGCGCCTGGCTTGATGCCAGAAAGCTCAAGCTTAGCTGTAAACAAGCCTTAGTTGGTAGCAGCTGCCTAGCCCGGTGTGCTTCCTCCTTTTGTGAGCCTATCTTGGATCGCTAGGTGGCATGATCTGATTGGGTTTGAGTAGGCATATAAGGGCTTGGGGGAGGAGAAGCAGAGAGACACAAGAAAGTAGAGAAGCGGATGTACAAGGTTCCTGAATAAACTGCTTGAAGAAGAATCGTGGTTGTGTCTTTCCTGCTGGTCAGGGGGACGCGACAAGTGGTGGCCCGTACGGGGAACCAGAAAAGACTCAGAACTCTTGCAATCAGGGGCAGTGCACTGGTAAGTTCCCGGGATAAATTGGGACAATAAAGTTTCGCGGAAGTTGCAAACTAAAGGTAAAGTTTCGCGGGAAGTTGCGAACTATAAGGTCTCCGGGAGGGAGCAATAAGGACCTCGGTAAAGAGGCAATAAGGTCTCCAGGAGGGAGCAATAAAGTTCTGGGATTCAGACGAGTAGAAGACACAACTGGCAGAGCAAGGTGAGGAAAGCAGAGAGTGCCTCACAGAAATGGAGCGAATGCTGGCCTTGCTGGCCTTTATCAGTTGCTGGGAGAAGCTTGGGAGAGATCTAGATTTTGCCTGGGAGCAAGGTACATTGCAGGGAGGAGCACGGCCTATTTGGAGACTTGTTCGTAGTTGTTTAAAAGATCAGAGATATTGCAAGGCCGTGGAAAAGGGACAAGAGGCATTAGAGCAGTTAAAAGAGGAGCGCTTGGTCAAATCTGGGAAAGATACTTCGGAAGAGGATAGCTCAGAGTCTGAAGAGGAACTTGAAATGTTAGCAAAGGAAATGGAAAAGTCATCTTTGAGGAAGAGTTCTGACTGCACCCGGATAGAGCCCTCAGGTCCGGTGCCGCCTGTGTTAGCACCACCTTCATATAATGAGACTTCCCCTCCAAGTGGTCCTAGTGGGTGGTCATTCTGTCCAAATGTCTGGAGGGAAGTGAGACATGAGCTGTACTACCCTGTCTTTCAGGATGGAGGGGAAAATCGTTATCATGAACCTCTCGATTTTAAGGTAATTAAAGCACTTGCTGAGTCTGTCCGTACTTATGGGATTAATGCTGCTTTCACTGTAGCTCAGGTGGAAGCTCTTCATCGTTATTGCATGACTCCTAGTGACTGGATGAGCTTGGCACATGCCTGCCTGTCCTCTGGGCAGTATTTAGATTGGAAGGCTTTCTTGATTGAGTTTGCTAATGAACAAGTTGCTGCTAATCGTGCAGCAGGAAACCCAGCCTGGGATGTGGTCATGCTTCTTGGGCAAGGTCGATTTGCTCAACAACAAACTGGGTATCCGGCTCAGGTGTTTGGGCAAATCAATTTAATCGCAACCAGAACTTGGAAATCATTGCCTAACAAAGGGGAAGTGAATGGCAATCTAACCAAGGTTATTCAGGATCCCCTGGAGCCTTTCTCAGACTTCATGGCTAGAATGGTTGAGGCTGCTGGAAGGGTATTTGGAGACCCTGATTTGGCAATGCCCTTAATTAAACAACTTGTGTATGAGCAATGTACAAAGGAGTGTAAATCAGCTATCACCCCTTATAAGAACAAGGGGTTGGAAGCCTGGATGCCTCAGTGCAGACTGCCGCTACCTTGAATAATTTGTCAGCCAATGTAGCCACGGCCTTGGATGTATTGTGGCAGGTGGCCCAGATTGGCTGTGAGTGGAAAATGACTGGATTGTGTGTGACCTCTGTGCCATATCAAAATTATACTGTAGGTGCAAATTTGTCTAAGCAACTCTCTCAGTATCTTACAGGAAATTGGTCTGGCGAGTTTGATAAGCTGATACAGAATCTGAGAACTGCCATCGTGCATGTGAATTCCACCCGGGTTGATGTCTCTGTGGCTGAAGGACTGTCAACATGGATCCTCCGAGCCATGAATCATCTGAAGGAATGGGCGGGAATGGGTGCCCTAGGAGGCATGCTCTTCCTAGTCAGTTTCATTGCCCTATGGTGTATCTGTAAGATGAGGATTTCACAGAGGAGAAGTAATGCCATGCTGGTGCAAGCCTTTGCTGCCTTGGAGGCTGGACAGCCACAAGCTTGGTTGACTGTCCTAAAGGACTAAGCTATCATCACGCTCAGGATGCGAGGCTAAGCACTGCACTTGGGGTCAGCTTCTAGCGACTTCAAGAAGGGCATGTTTGATTGCATATGGGTTGGTATCCTAGTTTCCCATCTCTGAGAAAAAGATACCGGACGGGTATGGCACCAGCCTGGTTGGCTACTGGGCGTGGGGTCATTACAATGTCCTTTACATGCATATCAGAGATCAGACCTCTACCCTTGCCTGTTGCGTTTTAAAACAAAAAGGGGGATCTGTGGCGAGCCACAAAACTGTGGTGAGCCGCAACCCTAAGATGGCGCCTGGCTTGATGCCAGAAAGCTCAAGCTTAGCTGTAAACAAGCCTTAGTTGGTAGCAGCTGCCTAGCCTGGTGTGCTTCCTCCTTTTGTGAGCCTATCTTGGATCGCTAGGTGGCATGATCTGATTGGGTTTGAGTAGGCATATAAGGGCTTGGGGGAGGAGAAGCAGAGACACAAAAACACAAGCAGAGACACAAGCAGAGACACAAGCAGACAATCAGAGACACAAGCAAGGGCATTCGGAAGACTGTTTTCAAGGGACCTGAATAAACTGCTTGAGAAGAGCTTTTGCGAGTTGCGTCGTCCTTGCTGGTCGAGGGGGACGTGACAAACAACTCTTTGCTCCCTTTTGAAATGGTAATGTATATGCTGTTGTATATTGGAGGCATGTGATCTGCATTTTGATTTTGATTTTACAGGTGATTATGGTTAAAACATTGCCATGAGTCTCAGAAGAGACTTTGAGCTTTAGGCTTTTAAACAGTACTGAGACTATTACGGACTATGAGGACTTTTGAAGTTGGAACGAATACATTTTGCATTATGATATGGCTACAGGCCTAGGGGGGCAAGGGAGTGGAATGTGATGGTTTGAACAGGAATGGTTCCCATAGTCTCATACATTTGAATGCTTGGTCATTAGGGAGTAACACTACTAGGAGGTGTGTTCTTTGTTTTCTTTTATTTTTTATTTCATTTATTTATTTATTTATTTTTGGTTTTTCAAGACAGGGTTTCTCTGAGTATCCCTGGCTGTCCTGGACTTACTTTGTAGACCAGGCTGACCTTGAATTCACAGAGATCTGCCTGCCTTTGCCTCCTGAATGCTGGGATTAAAGGCGTGCACCACCACATCTGGCATGGAGGCATTTTCTTATTGGGGTCAATGAGGCCTTGTTGCAGGAAATCTGTCACTGGAGATGAGCTTTGGGGTTTTAGATGTCCATGCCAGCTGTAGAACAGTGTCGATCCAGATGTAGAACTCTCAGCTACCTCTGTGGGTCCATGCATGCCTGTGTGTCACCATGCCTCCTAACATGATGGTAATAGACTAAACCTCAGAACTATAAAACAGACCCAATTAAATAGTTTTCATGGTCATAATGTCTATTCACAGAAATAGAAACCTGAAGACAGAAAGATAGAGAGACAGACCGAGATACATTTAACTGGAGTTAACCTCCACAGGGAATATTGTTCCTCCCAGACCACAGGTTGTCAAATAAAATGCCCAGTGCCAGGTATGGGAATATTTCTCCTTGATCTGTTTGTCAGAGGTATTCCAGAGACCTCCTAAACAATATACATTATTACCCCTGCACTTAGTTGCTGTCTAGAACTCAGTGTTAATACTCTATTACTACATGTATCACACATTTTAGTCACAGGATGTAGAGAAATCAAGTCTGAACTTATTAATAATCTTCCTTCCTGCTGACTACCAGAAGGTGCTCTTTAAGCTTCTGAGTGAAATGTTATCAAATATTCTTATACAATGAACCCTCTGAGTCTTAATAAAATAATCAATGATCTGGCAAGATATGCCAATGGATACATTAGTATCATGAATGATGTTATGGGGATAACCAAGTATTTTCTTATTGGATTTAAGGTATGCTTCACAGGAGGAAACAGATGCCTGGTAGGGAACTCATGGGCACCAGGTATGAACCTACTATGATTATTCTTATAAATGAGAATAGCATAAAATTGCTCTCTAATTTCTTATCTCTATATCCATGGATTAGTGTAGTTCTCAGACCTCATCAGAAAAGTTTCTTTGTGCTGTGGATGGTAGTTAAGACAGACATGCATACCTGGCCAAAATGTAGACAAATATCAATAAAGTATTCAGTCTTAAATGTAACATCTATATCATACCTCTTCCACAAGGCTCAGGGACCATTGTGGAAAATAGGAACAGAAAGAATGTAAACAACCAGACATCAAGAGAATGAGAGTAACGTAGTATCTTCTGAATCTAATGGACTGCTTCACACATTAACTCATAGTAGATGTGGTTGCCTGCATAAGACCCAAATAAGATAAAGTGAGTCAACATTCTAGCATGGAGTGGAAAAGGGTTTATGAGCTCCCATGCCTGAGGAACAATGGGCAGTTGATAGCTTCTGGGGAAAGGAGAAACCTGGCAGACCAAGGACATTCCAAGTAAGCCACACATCCAGGAGTACATGAGCAGAACAAATATGAGCTTCTTAGTTATTTAAAAGAAAAGGAGAGAGAAGGAATGAAGTTTGGGGAGTGTGAGGGGAGTTAGAAGAAGAGATTGGGGTAAGTATGATTAAAATATATTATATAGCTCTACCTGAGAAGCTGTTGACCACACTGGCCTGGGAATCAGGTAGACAATCCTCACTTTCCTTCTCATCCTCCATTTCCAATGCATCAGTCTCATTCTCAGCTTTGAAGCAGAACACCTGCTAGAGACCTGCCCTTCCTCTCTGACTCCACTCCCTTGAGATTCCAGACAACTTCATGGCAGACTCAGCTTTCTTACTTACTGTGGACTCTTTCAGTGCCTTCCCTTTCTAGCCCTTCCCAATTGTTTTGTGTCATCCCAATTCCTAGAAATACTCTCTACCCAGGACCCCCACTGGCCACAACTGCAAGGGACACAGAGCCACTCCCTACCATGCAACCAACAGTCATCATATGTTCCTAAGATCCAGAGGGGGTAACAGAAACCAAGGAAATGGAACACATATCCAACAAAGACAAGACCAGATATCAACATCGAGAATCACAACCATCCCAAAACCAGATGCCTAAATGCAGTGCAAAAACACAATCTTTAACACCCATAAGAATATGGCTCCACTAAACCCAGCAACCCTACTACAGTAGGCTCAGGGAAACGCACACAATATAACTGAATCACAAGACAAGGACCTCAAAATAGATATTATGAATATGCTTAAGGACCACAAAGAGGACACGAATAAGTACATTAATGAAATCTGTGAAAACATAAACAGTGGAATGAAATAAAGAAATCAGCTCAAGACATGAAAGCGGACATGGGAATGCTAATCCCTTAGCAAGTAGGGATGGGGCAGTCTCAGTCACAGACTTTGTTAGCTGTTAGTGGGACACTTCACCATAGTGCAGCTGCCATGTCAGGCCCAAGAGTAAGAAGAAGCTCTTAGCCTTCATGTGACTAATGAACTGCGGGGGAGGGGCTGATATGTGGGAGTATCCCACATCGGAGAAGTAGAATAGGTGGAAGAGGGGGTAGAGGGTGGGAGAGGGGATAGAGGGTGGGAGGGTGGGAAACAGAGAGGAAAAGGCAAGGGGCTGTGATTGAGATGTAACTTGAATTAATAAATGTATTTTTTAAGAAAGAAATAGGAATGCTAAAGGAAACCCAAACTGAGGTAAAACTGTAAATGAAAAATATAGAAAAATCAAACAGAAAAAATTGGAGGTAAGCTTCAACATCAGAATACAAAAGGTAGAAGAGTGAATCTCAGAAACAAAAGGCAAGATAGATACCTCAGTTAAAGACAATGAAAAATCTTTAAAAATCCAGGCACAAAACATACAGGAAATCAAGGACAGTATGGCAAGATCAAATCTACTTATAAAATACCAAAATATTTTCAACAATATCAGAAGAAAATTCCCCTAACCTAAAGAAGGAGATGCCTATCAAGGTACAACAAACATACGGAACACCAAATACACTGGACTAGAAAAGAAAGTCCACTAAGCACATAAAGATCAAAACACTAAATATACACAACAAAGAAGGAATATTAAAAGCTGTGAGGGAAAGGAGCAAATAATATGTAAAGGAAGATCTATTAGAATAATACATGACATTTCAATGGAGACTCTAAAGCCCAAAAGGGCCCAGACTATTGCTTCACAAATTCTAAAAGAGCACAGATGCCAGAATACTATACTAAGAAAAA
>CAJQZJ010000271.1:1011534-1026376 GCA_907164525.1 Lophiomys imhausi | reverse complement strand
TGTGTGTGTGTGTGTGTGTGTGTGTGTGTGTGTGTGTGTGTGTGTGTTGAACAAGGTTTAGTATTCTGGAAGCCCAAAAAACTGTTGTGAAAGAGAGTGATCAGGGGAGAACTGGTAGGAACTGGGGTGGTATTTGCAAGCTTAACTAGGTGGTCCAGGAAAACATTACTGAGAAGTTTGTATTTCATTACAGAAGTGGAGCTACAAGGAGCCACTGAGATAATAGAAAGAGCCTAGAAATCTCACAGAGGAAACTCGACTGTGACTCAAGTGTACCAGAACTAGATATGATGGATATAAAAACTGACGTGGAAGAGAGAAGGCAGGTTATAGGGACTAAGTTTCTACTAGCCCATGGGAAAGAACTAAAAATGGAGAATGGAAAGTGATGTGCTGGTCAGGATCCATATACAAGAAATCACAGAAGATGCAGCAGGAATCTCAGTCTTGCCTGGTCATCAGCCAGACCTGCCCAGGGTGAGGAGTACACATCTAAGCCCAGTTTAATTGTAGTATTCAATCAGACTTGGTGGTATAGGTTAACATTTCTCCAAAGAGACTGAAGCTCATGAAAGCTTCCATAAAATTACTAAAACAAGTATTTATAAAAGTTGAATGTGATGGGGGGGGGCAAGATGGCAGCGAACTGCACGGATGCATTTTGAATGTGGGAGAGAAGAGCCATAGAAAACACAGAGTTGTTGGATACTGTACAGAAACCGGAGGGTCTCCCCCCCCCGAACACTCACAGCTCCCAAGGGACTGTTAAAAGTCCCAGGGCAAGGCTCTCCCCCCATCTCTCGCAGACACGGAAGCCACTAAATCCGGGATTCGGGAACTCCCATTTGGAGAGGCGCCTGGTAAGATCGATCCCAACACACAGCAGGCAGAATCAAAGGCCACATGTCAATTACCCACTAGCCTACTGGGCTTCCCACACCTCAGGAGGACCTTATAACAACTTAGGAAACTTTGCAGAATAGTTGAAGTCTTAACAAGGAAGAAACAGGGCACTCGGCGGGTGATCCGCAGCCGCTCGAGCCAGAGTGGGAGGCCGGCGGGCGGGTGGGAAGTGGGCGCAGGCAGGCGGGGCTGGAGCCCGGCACACTCATGGCAAAGCAGCTAGGAAGTGAGGCCGGCTCAGGCGGCAGGAGGGGAGGAAGCCCCACGCACCCATGCCAAAGCAGCTAGGGCGGGAAGCCAGCTCAGGTGGCAGGCGGGGCTGGAGCCGGTGCACCCATGGCAAAGCAGCTAGGAAGTGAGGCCGGCTCAGGCGGTGGGAGGGGAGGAAGCCCCACACACCCACGGCAAAGCAGCTAGGGTGGGAGGCCGGCTCAGACGGTGGGAGGGGCCGAAGCTCCGCCCACCCATGGCAGAGCAGATAGGGAGGGAAGCGGCCAGGACTGTGGCGGAGAAGACTAGTGGGTAACCAGAAGCCAGGGAACCATAGCTGTATTCTGATAAACCCAGACATATTAGGTGTGGAGCCGGGCCCTGTCAGCCTCCGTGACGACAAACAAAGCCCACAAAAACTGTGCCTGGGCAAACAGGTCCATACCATCAGAACCATTACAGGCTGATCACTCAGTGTGCAACATAGAGAAGTCTGAACTGGGAGCAGTGAAACAATCCTGGACCATTACTCACTACCTGGGAATAGGCTGCACCAGCTCACAGCGATTCAGGCTATTAAAACCACAGTGACCCTGAGATCCCCCTGTAAGCAACGACAGATAGCCAAGCAATTCGACTCCTTCACCAAAGCATCCCCTGTGGATCCAAGCACAGAAAACGACAAGAACAGACAGCTAAACACACCCACATGGCCAAAGGTCCAAGAAAAAAATAGAAATCAAGGAAATATGACTCCAACAAAGCAGAATTATCCTAGATCATCCAATTCGGATGACCTCACACCAACAGTAACACATGAAAATGATGACAATTCTGCATTATGGAAAGTGATAGAGTCCCTGCAAGAAGAACTTAAATCCATGAAGGAATTCAAAGAAGCCACAATTTTACAAGCCAAAACAATGAACAACACCATTAAAGAACTCCAAGCCAAGGTGATAGAGCTTGAACAGGAAAAGGACAAAGCAATGAAAGATTTTCAGACAAAAACAAGCAAGCTGGAGAAGGAAATGTACAAAACGAACAATACCATACAAGACATGAAAATAGAAATAGAAACAATAAACAAAACACAGTTAGAGTTAAAAGAGGAAGTGGAGAACCAAGGGAAGAGATCAGGAACTACGGATGTGAGTATCAACAATAGGATGCAAGAGATGGAAGACAGGATCTCAGGCATGGAAGATTCGATGGAAGAAATCAGTACAACATCCAAAGAAAATGAAAAGGCTAAAAAATCTCTCACCCACAACATCCAAGAAATCAAGGACTCAATGAAAAGATGGAACCTAAGAATCATAGGCATAGAGGAAAGAGAAGACTCCCGACTCCAAGGTCCAGGAAATATCTTCAACAAAGTCATAGAAGAAAACTTCCCAAACCTGAAAAAAGAGATGCCAATAAAAATCTTAGAGGCTTACAGAACACCAAACATATTAGACCAGAAAAGAAACTCCTCTCGCCACATAATAACTGAAACACCAAATGTGCAGAACAAAAAAAGAATATTAAAAGCTGTAAGAGAAAAAGGTCAAGTCACATACAATGGCAGACCCATCAAAATTACACCTGACTTCTCCTCAGAAACTTTAAAAGCTAGAAGGGCCTGGACATATATCCTACAAGTCCTGAGAGATCATAGGTGCCCAGCCAGACTACTATACCCAGCAAAACTTTCTATCAACATAGATGGAGAAAACCAGATATTCCATGACAAAATCAAATTTAAACAATATCTCCCCACAAACCCAGCCCTACAGAAAATCCTAGAAGGAAAATTCCATCCCAGAGAAGAAAACTTCACCCAAGAAAACAAAGGGAATAGAAAACCCCTCAGCAACTAAACCAAAAGAGGCACAGGACCATCACCTATACCAAACTAATGGGAAACAACATCACCAAGTCACTAATATCCATAAACATCAATGGTCTCAACTCCCCAATAAAAAGACACAGGTTTACAGAGTGGATCCACAAGAAAGACCCGTCCTTTTGCTGCATACAAGAAACACATCTCACTACCAAAGATAGACACTACCTCAGAGTAAAGGGCTGGGAAAAGGTTTTCCAAGCAAATGGACCCAGGAAGCAAGCTGGAGTAGCCATCCTAATATCAAACAAAACAGACTTCCAACTGAAGTTAATGAAAAAAGACAAAGAAGGGCATTATATACTCATTAAAGGGAATATTCATCAAGAGGAAATCTCAATACTGAACATCTATGCCCCAAATACAAAGGCACCTACTTTTGTAAAAGAAACACTTTTAAATCTTAAATCGCACGTCGATCACAACACATTAGTAGTGGGAGACATCAACACCCCACTCACAACAATGGACAGATCATCAAGACTGAGGCCAAACAGAGAAATACTGAGTCTAACAGAGATCATGAAACAAATGGACCTAACAGATATCTACAGAACGTTTCACCCAAACACAAAGGAATACACTTTTTCTCAGCACCCCACGGAACCTTCTCCAAAATCGACCACATAGTTGGACACAAAGATAGTCTCAATAGATACAAGAAAATTGAAACAACACCTTGTATCTTATCAGACCACCACGGAATAAAGCTGGTCTTCAACAGCAAAAGAATCAACAGAAAGCCTACACACACATGGAAATTGAACAGCTCCTTACTGGATGACCACTGGGTCAGGGAAGAAATAAAGAAGGAAATCAAAAATCCAACGACAATGAAGACACATCATACCCAAACCTATGGGATACAATGAAAGCTGTGCTATGAGGAAAGTTCATAGCACTAAGTGCATTCAAAAAGAAAATTGTGGCAGCTCATATTAGTGAATTAACAGCTAAGCTGGGTGAATTGGAAAAAAAAGAAACAAACACGCCCAAGAGGAGCAGAAGGCAGGAAATCATCAAACTTAGGGCTGAAATCAACAACTTAGTATCAAAAAGAACTATACAAAGAATTAATGAAACCAAGAGTTGGTTCTTTGAGAAAATCAACAAAATAGACCCCTAGCCAAATTAACTAAAAGGCAAAGGGAAAGAACCCAAATCAACAAAATCAGAAATGAAAAGGGAGAAATAACAACAGACATTGAGGAGATGCAGAAAATATTCGGGTTCTACTTTGAAAATCTATACTCCACCAAATTTGAAAACCTAAGCGAAATGGACAATTTCCTCGATAAATTCCACCTACCAAAACTAAATCAGAATCAGATTAACAGCTTAAACAGCCCAATAACCCCTAAGGAAATAGAAACAGGCATTAATAATCTCCCAACCAAAAAAAGCCCAGGGCCAGATGGCTTTAGCATGGAATTCTACCAGACCTTCAAAGAGGAACTAACACCATTACTCTTCAAACTCTTCCACCACATAGAAACAGAAAGAACACTGCCAAATTCATTCTATGAGGCTACTGTCATTCTGATTAATAAACCACACAAAGACCCAACAAAGAAAGAGAACTTCAGACCAATCTCCCTCATGAACATAGATGCAAAGATACTTAATAAAATACTAGCAAACCGAATTCAAGAACACATAAAAAATATCATACATCATGATCAAGTAGGCATCCCAGGAATGCAGGGAAGGTTCAATATACGAAAGTCTATCAATGTAATTCACCATTTAAACAAGATGAAAGAAAAAAACCACATGATAATCTCGCTAGATGCAGAAAAAGCATTTGACAAATCCAAAACCCCTTCATGCTAAAAGTTCTGGAGAGAACAGGCATACAAGGACCATACCTAGAAATAATAAAGGCAATATACAGCAAGCCAGTGGCCAACATCAAATTAAATGGAGAGAAGCTTGAAGCATTTCCTCTAAACTCAGGGACAAGACAAGGATGTCCACTTTCACCATATCTCTTCAATATAGTACTTGAAGTTCTTGCTAGCGCAATAAGACAACTAAAGGAAATCAAAGGGATAAACATTGGAAATTAAGAAGTCAAATTATCCCTATTTGCAGATGATATGTTAGTATACATAAGCGACCCCAAAAACTGCACCAAAGAACTCTTACAGCTGATAAACAACTTCAGCAAGGTGGCTGGATACAAAATTAACTCAAAAAAATCAGAAGCCCTTCTTTATACAACAAACAAGCATACCAAGAAAGAAATAAGGGAAACAACCCCCTTCACAATAGCCACAAACAACATAAAATACCTGGGGGTAACTCAACCAAGCAAGTAAAGGACCTATACAACAAGAACTTCAAGCCCCTGAAGAGAGAAATGGAAGAGGCATTTAGAAAATGGAAAGATCTCCCATGCTCATGGATAGGTAGGATCAACATAATAAAAATGGCTATTCTACCAAAAGCAATATATAGATTTAATGCAATTCCTATCAAAATACCAACACAATTCTTTACAGACCTGGAAAAAGCTATACTCAACTTCATATGGAACAACAAAAAGCCCAGAATAGCTAAATCAATCCTGTACAATAAAAAAGAATCTGGAGGTATCACCATCCCAGATTTCAAGTTGTACTACAGAGCAATAATAATAAAAACAGCATGGTACTGGTATAGAAACAGACCAGTGCATCAACTGAATCGAATTGAAGACCCAAACATGGACCCACACACCTATGGCCAACTAATCTTTGACAAAGAAGCCAAAACAGCACAATGGAAGAAGGACAGCATCTTCAAAAAGTGGTGCTGGTCCAACTGGATGTCCACTTGCAAAAGAATGAAATTAGACTGATACCTATCACCTTGTACAAAACTTAATTCTAAGTGGATCAAAGACCTTAACATAAGGCCAGCCACACTAAAGATACTAGAAGAAAAAGTAGGAGAAACCCTCGAACTCATTGGCACAGGTGACAACTTCCTGAACAGAACACCAACAGCTCAGGACCTGAGATCAACAATCAATAAATGGGACCTCATGAAACTGAAAAGCTTCTGTAAGGCAAAAGACACAGTCATTAGAACAAAACGGCAACCAACAGACTGGGATAAAATCTTTACCAACCCCACATCTGATAGAGGGCTATTATCTAAAATCTACAAAGAACTCAAGAAACTAAATGCCAAGAAACCAAATAATCCAATCAAAAAATGGGAGATGGAGCTAAATAGAGAATTCACAAAGGAGGAATCCCTAATGGCCAGGAGTCACCTGAAGAAATGCTCAACATCCTTAATCATCAGAGAAATGCAACTCAAGATGACCCTGAGATTCCTTCTCACACCTGTCAGAATGGCTAAGATAAAGAGCTCAAATGACAGCACATGCTGGCGAGGGTGTGGAGAAAGGGGAACCCTACTCCATTGCTGGTGGGAGTGCAGGCTTGTGCAACCACTATGGAGGTCTGTCTGGAGATATCTTAGAAAACTTGGAATAACTTTGCCTCAGGACCCAGCCATACCACTTCTGGGTATACACCCAAAGGACACCTCACGGAGACATAGGGAAGTCTCCTCATCTATGTTCATAGCAGCCTTATTTGTAATAGCTAGAAACTGGAAACAACCCAGATGTCCCTCAACTGAAGAATGGACTAAAAAACTGTGGTACATCTATACAATGGAATATTACTCAGCTATAAGAAACAATGAAATCATGCAATTTGCAACCAAATGGATGGACCTAGAGACGCTCATCCTGAGTGAGCTAACCCAGACTCAGAAGGATGAATATCACATCTATTCACTTTTAGTAGGATTTTAGCTATATCGAACAGGATATCTGTACTACAACCAACACACCAAAAGGAACACGGACATAAACTTTTTTTTTCATTTCTTTTTCTTTTTCCTTTTCTTTTTTTTTTCTTTTTCTTTTTCCTCTCTTTTTTTGTTGTTGTTCTTTGTTTTTGTGGGTTTGTGTGTATGTGGGTTTTTTTTTTTTTTTTTAGTTTTCCCCCGTAGCAAGGAGACACCTTTCACTGGCAGTACTGCCTCGTAGGCCCCCGGTGTATGAACAGGCTCTTGGCCCTCATATGACTCCTGATCTGTGGTGAGAGACTGTTATGCAGGGACACTCCACCCCAGAGAATCAAGACAGAAGGGTCAGTGGGTAGAGCATGGGAGGGTGGGGCTGGGAAGCGGGAAAAGACAATATGTTAAGGATGTAACCTGTAGCAACAAACAAATAAATTTATTAATTAAAAAAAGCAGGTAACAACGTTAAAACACTGTAAATAAAATAAAGGATACAGCCATTCAACCTGGTTTTATAAACCTCCAACTGTCGAAAAAACGTAGAGCTAAGGTAAAATACAGGAGAAATGTGGTGTTAACCCATGCCTTTAACTTCAGCAGAGACAGGAGGAGCACCATAGAGTTAGTGGACTTATAAATTCTAGAGTTACATGGAACAGGGTGGTGAGGGTACACACCCTTAATCCCATCATTCAAGAAGAGTACACCCTTAACCCCAACACACTAGAGACAGAAACAGGCAGATCTCAGAGCTCAAGGTCAGCCTGATACAAAACAAACTCTAAATAGAGAAAAACTTCGATCCAGGAGTGGTGGAACACATCTTTAATCCCTTCAGATGGGAACCACAGGTCTCTGATCCCAATAATTAGAATGCAGAGACACACACATAGGATTTGGAAGTACCTAAGTTTAAAAGCTACTTACATAAGGCCCACTCAATACAAACAAATTGTCCTTCGAAATCTCAAAATATATACACTAAAGCTGGTTTAGCTCCAAAATAACAAAATTATTTCTTCTTTAAACCAGATTGAAAGATAACACTTTATATATTGTCAAAAAACCAAATTTGCTTCAGGAGAAATATTACCTACCCCCCCCCCAAAAAAAGAGGGTGATTGTCCCTGAGTGAGGATTAGGGCAAGGCTCTGTTCTTATCTTTCCAGGAGAATCAAAGCATCCATTCAAGGAACCCAGGGACAACTGGACAATGGAAACCTCAGCAGAAAACAGAATCAGACACCAAAAGAAGACGAGTGACCCAGATGATTCAGCCTGACAGACTCCCTCAATAGCTGTCTCCATCAAAAGCCTACAACCACAACAACTCAATATCGCTAAGACTGTTCAGCTCTACACAATGCCCCAGGCAGAACCTCAGTAAAGTCTGGAAGTTCAGCTTCTGCCTACAAACTCCTTAGGACATCTAAACAGCTGAGAAGGACTGAACATAAAAGGAGTGTACTAACATTTTTAACCATTTTTCCATTTTGGTTCGGGCCCCAAACAGGTTTACTAGGACCCAAATCAGCAGGAAGTCATTTTAAGAGAGTGACGTCCCATACCCAGAGGGTGGGGAGGGTGTTTCTCCGCACCCCCCCTTTTTTGGTTATTTGAAGGACAACTGAAAACTCTGTTATTTAGGGGAAGAGATTACAAGTTGTTAAATGGTCCTGTTTAATGGGTTTTGGAGGTTAGACCCAGGGTATTCCTTCTTTCCCTTTTCTGTATCCTTCTTTATCTCCTATGTAGGAAGGCACGGACTTGAGAAAAATTGAGACATAGACATAGCACAGGAAGGACCAAGAAGAAGGGTCAGATTATTGAATATGCCCTTATACCTTTGTATATTGATACAAAATTAGTAGTATATTTGGCTAAAGTGGTATTGACCATTGTTTATTGTGCAAAAATAAGATTGTATTGGACTACGTCGGTATTGATATTTGTATATTGATACAAAATTAAGATTATAGTTGGCCACAATGGTATTGACTCTTGTATATGGACGCAATATTAAGATTGTATTGGGCCACATAGGCATTGATCTTTGTATACTGATACAAAATTTAGAGTATATTTAGCCACATTTGAATAGATCTTTGTATATTGATACAAAATTAAAGGTAACGCTTCCTAATGGTATCGTACCTAGAGATACTTAAAATGAAATGTGAAGCTCTGGCCTCTTGATACCAACCGTCTTAAACTGTTTAGGATAGTTAAGAAAAACAAACTCCTAGTCATGCAAATACGTCACCTTGTTAGCTACTATGACAGTCTATCACAGATATTCTCTAAGCTACTCAGTAATCAAGTTGTTAAGAGACTAGCAACATTTGCTTATCTAAATACATGAGATAGATAGGGCATCTTCAAAAACCCCAAGAGATCTGCAGAATATGCCATTCAAAGATGTGGTCTTAAATTAAGTTTTTTTTTGATATCGTGACATATCAGCTCCTGACAGCACCCCCTATTCTACTCCAAGTAGAAGATAAGCATCGAAGAATCTCCAGTGTGAGATGGTTGAATTAGTGGCAAGCCTATCTCTTGGCATGTAAAAACTCCTTGCTTCAACTGCAGACAGACTGCTGTCCAAAAAGGACAAAACTTGATAGCAGGGAAGTCGACAGCCTAGATCTGCCAAGACAGGGTAGGTTAGTCCTTCACAATCCCTGCTCTACAATAAATGTCTGTCAGAGAAACAGGACCAAAAGGCTGAAGACTGATGCTGGAATGTATGGAGAGAAAATGGGAACTGTCCAGGTAGTCACTGGTTTGTCATTTCTTAGTATTGGAAGCTGCAGGCCCTGCACTTCCTATATAATCAGATATATTTATCCTTCTCAGCTCTCTGAGGTGGTTGAAGAATAGACAGCTTGAGTCTCATAGCTAAATTTTGAGTTGTTTAGGAATCAAGAGGGCGTTCTAGATCTAAGAAGATGGTTATAATAGTGATGCAAGTTAGTATGAAAGCTAAGTCAGTTATAGAACTTTAAACTCATGGAGATGGTTAGAAGGTAGAAGGTTAAAGTCAGGGGCCAAATATGTATGAACTGGACATTGAGAAGGTATACTGGGCCATTTAACTCTCATAAATGTGGCATATTTAATTCGGCTATTTTGTATAGAATTTACTGTTATAAGAGAAAGAACCACTTGTTGGATTGAAAAGGGAAGCTGTTGGGGGGAAGAGGGTAGAAGGGTGCGACAGGAAGGGGGAATAGGGAAGGGTTTGTGACTGAGATGTAACTTGAAGAAAAAAAAATAAAGTACTTATATAAATAAAAAAATAAAAGTTGAATGTATGCAAACATACAGAATATATATGTCTATATGTGTAAATATACAGAAAGTGGAAGCAAAAAAATAAAACGGATAAAGAATTGCTGACTTTTTTTTCTGAGACAGGGTTTCTCTGTAGCTTTGGCTGTCCTGGAACTTACTCTGTAGACAAGGCTGGCCTTGAGGTAAGAGATCCACCTGCCTCTGCCTCCCGAGTGCTAGAATTAAAAGTGTGCACCACCATTCCGGGGTGAATTCCTGACTTAGAAAAACAAACTGTATAGTGTATATCTGATATTACAGATGGGGTACATGGATATAGTAAAATTCTTGTTGCAGCTCATCAACCATCCTACAGTTACTACTTTGCAACAAGAATAGCTAAAACCTACTTATTTAACAAATATCTCTAATACAACATAGCTTTACCAACTACAGCCCTCACTCTGGGTAAAATCTCTAGTGTCCGTCTCACCTATTTGCTATTTTCCATTTTGTCACCTACATGTCTCCTACACACACAAACACATGGGGGAAGTGGTTGCACACACGCACACCACACCTGGTGGCTTCAACGTGTTTCTCCATCTCTGTGTGGTCAGTTCCTTCTCTTTTTCAAGATTCCACATATAACTGAGATCATGCAATTTTTTCATTATCTTATTATTTAAAATTAGCATAGTGTTATTCAGATCCATCCGTGTTATAAACCTTCTCTGTGAGACTGAATAATGTTCCATTATATAGACATGCCAGTTTCCTTATGCATTCATCCACCAGCAGACACAGGTTGCATCTACCTCTAAGTTACTATGAAGATACTGCTGTGAACGTGGGCATGCAGATACTGATAACAACTTTTAGATGTATACACAATTCCACTCTTACACCTGTGACATGATATCTCATTATGGCTTGACGTGCACTCCTTTGATGATTAATGGTGAAAAGCATCGTATATAGACTGGCAGTTTTTATGTCCTACTCCAGAGAAGTATCTGTTTAGGTTTTGTGCCCATTTTTCAAACATTGTTGCTATCAGGTTTTAAGAGTTCTTTATAAATTGTGGGTAGTAGCCCTGTATCAAAACTGTAATTTGCAACTACATTATCCTGTTATATAGACTGTCTCCTGTTTCTTTTGTTGTAAAGAAACTCTCTCATTTGATTGAATTCTTTTTATTTGTTTTTGTTATGACATGAGTTTTGGTACATCCAAAACGCCATTGCCAATGTCATTCATAGTCACCAAATTTCCAAAAACAACTTTCCCAAAACATTCACAGGTTCTTTCCCTTATGTTCTTTTCTAGGAGTTTTATGGTTTCAGGTCCTTTCTCCATTTGAACTTGACTTTTGCATATGGTCTAAAATAGGGGTATAGTTTTGTTTTTGCATGTGGTGATATGCTTTTTCCACTAACATTTACTAAAGATGCTATGGGGGAGTAGGGAGACAGCTGTTGTTCAAGTTCAGGAGCCAAAAGGAGCCAATGGTAACTTGAGCACCAGGAGGGCACAATGTATAGTGATGTCTCCAGTTCTCCTACTGTGAAAACACCACACATAATTCTCACAGCTGCATGAGGATTAGGAGCACTGGTTTCCTTTCCTGCCCCTGGCTCTACTATAACAGGCCCACAGACCTCAGTGCTGCTGACACAGGGTGGAAGTACCATTCAGGCCTTGGAACAGCATGTAGGCAGCAACCCCTGCCAAAATGAGACTAAAGACCTAATCTGTCAAAGTTCATTGTTCTGTGAAAGTCCCTAAATGTACTAACCTTGCTTTTTGGTTTCTGTTGCTCCATTTCTGGCTAACTGCTCTTGCTAACTGAGGTGTGTGAACCCAGGATGTAGATTTTGCGCTTAAAAGATCACCCTGAGAAAGGCTCAGGACTGCACTCAGGTTCCACACACCCAGTCCCATCACTGGGCAGTGAATAAAGACTTTCAATAGGCTTCAACCCATATCCAAGTGGTCTTCTCTGGTGAATACCCCACAACATTTCTAGAAGCCGAAGCATGATACCTAGCAACCAAATCTTGAGATACTGGGAATCTCAGAGGTCCTGGAGTAGGGATGAATGCTGTAGTCAAGGAACTCCTAAAGGGTGCACAGCCTGAGACACTTCAGAGCCCCAGGAACCCCTCTGATAAACTGCTGATTAACACTTCAGGGGAATCAGACACCTCTACCCCAAAAGGAAATAAAATCAGAAGTCACATACTCTGTCATCTCTGAGAGTAAATCTAGCTAAGGCACCTTCTATTTAGGACACAAAGGAGAGGCCAGCACGACTGCTGATCTATTGTGTGGTGGGGTCCATGTGAGATCCTCACCAGACACCCCTGGTCTGTTCAGGTGTATGAATGTGTGGTAGCTACCCCTGTTTATTTTACTGTGTCTATGTGCCTCTCTGTGTGTTTCTCTCAGTTCTGTTGGTTGAGGAAACAGATCTAAAATAGAGGGAATAGTACACTGTCACAGGACTGCAGGGTACTGCTGCCCCTTAGACAGTGCACCACTTCTGGCAGGCTTACGGGCCACACTCCCTACCCATCCCTGCCTACCTGCCCCACCCTTGCCCTCCCTTCCAGCAGTAACTGTGGCTGTGGCAGCATCAGCTGCTTACATGGAAAATTCCATACCTTCTGTGAAATATTTAAGAGTTGGTAGCCCAGTGATAGTTTAGGCCATCTGGAACATGGTGACTGGGAGAGCCAAGCCATCCCTGACCAAGGTAAGGGGGCGCTGGACAATTTTTGCCAGGCCCTATTAGGACTGAAGGCAGTGGGCTAAAGAAGAATTGTTTTTGTTATACAGTCATACTCACGTGTTAGAAAAGAAACTTCAGAAGTTAGAAGATTTGAGAGTACGAATAGATCCTAACTATTAAAGATTTCCCAAAGGTTTTACAATACCCATGACTCTAAAAACAAAAACAAAAAAAAATAAACAAAAGAAAAGGGATCAAAACAAAAGACAAAAGAGATTCCAGGAAGGGAAGCTAGAGACATCAGGACAGGATAATGGAAGAAGGACTTCTATCCTATGTAAGTGATTACAACGGGGGGTCCTTGCTCAGGCACTGATACTGTGGAAGAGGCCAGTGGCCAATCTGTCCAAAAGTCTTGATCCTGTTTCTGCCAGTGAGCTGGCTTGTCTGCAGGCAGTTGCCACTCTAACCAGGCTAGCATAAGAAGCTGACAAACTGACTTTGGGATAGGGACGGTTCCTAACCACTCCACACTCTGAAGAGGCCCCCAAATAACATATTATTAACCATATTTCCTGGACCAGCCCTGTATCTGATTCTACAAAATGTTAGCCATCAACCCACCCAGCCTGCTGCCAGACAGCAGTACCCAACAGAGCTCCTCCAAGACAGCAAACAAGTAACAGTCATCAGACTCCACTGACTAGATGGAGATCACAGCAAAGCATGATTCTTGATATTGCAACAGATATGGATGTGTCCCACAGCGCTAACCCCTATGTAGAAAGAGGTGGTTGGGGTGCTGCTCCAGCCCCAGCCCCTCCGGCTCCAGTCAGCTGGAGCTCATAGATCATTTCCTCCAGGCAAGCCCTGGCAATGCAGAAGCATTCATGGCCATGGTGAAAGATGGATTTGAGAAGCTTCAGCTCCCACTTCAGGCTGAGCCTTGGCCCTGGCTACTTCTGCCCCTGTGGCAATGGCTGCTGCATCCTCCAGTCTGGGGCTTGTGGGCCAGGAGGATACCACACAACACTGCAGGGCAAGGCACATCAGTTTGGGCCCAGAAATATACAGGGCAATAATGATTTGAGTCTTAGGTATTAGGGAGAAATCATATAAGGGCTTCAGACCTCAATGGAGTAGGGTTCCTCAGCTACATGGACCCCAGATCTACAAAGATGGGGCACTGCAGCTGTTTGGCCTAGAGAGTGGTATGTCACAGATCAGCCAAGAGGACGGCAGCAGAGCCTCTCAGGCACTAAGGATGCAGCTACTCTGCTGGGTGGAGCTCCTGGTAATCAGGGGCAGGATACTTCATGCATGTAGGTGCCAAGATCATGACTGCCCTCCTGGGATAAAGCCTTCATTCCTGCGGAGTCCAGGAACGAAGAACAGGAACCACACTGGTTCAGGTGCCAAAAGCCGTAGCTGATCCATTGGGCCCAGGTTCTATGTAGCCAAGGAAAAACAAAGTACAGTAGCAACTGGGATGTGGGATATGAGAGGGCTTCCTATAAAGCTTGTTTTCCAGCAGTTCACCTGGATGACAGACAAACAGACAAGCAGGCAGGCAGGCAGACAATGACAGCAAAGCCTCCAGAATAAAATAGTATAGTGTCCATCAATGGTCCAACAAGATGTATGTGCTCTAGCCATGAGAGCCTGTGCAACGGAAGATGGAATACAATATGGTGTGGACCTCCCTCTCCTGAGTAATGCAGTGTGTCAGCTCCTACTAGCACTGTAGGCTGGGCTCAACTGTGAGGATTGTAGGGGTCCTCAGTTGTGAAGACTACACCTAGGAGCTGCTGGAGACTTTTCTTAGCCTTTCCCTATAGAGAACAGTCATCCCATGTCTGAGGGAATCCTGATTGCTGTGTGAGGGAAAACAAACAAACAAACAGGAGTTTGTTTCCCTCCAGAGTTTCTTACTTCCTGGATTTTTTTCTATACTCTTACTGTACTCCAAAACTTTAGATCACTATAGTGAAAGATTTAATAGTTGCTTTGGTTATTTCTTAAAA
>CAJQZJ010000271.1:988694-1011524 GCA_907164525.1 Lophiomys imhausi | reverse complement strand
ATCACTATAGTGAAAGATTTAATAGTTGCTTTGGTTATTTCTTAAAAGGGGACAGTGTTAAAAGGGGAGTGTTAGGCAAGCTATAGCCAGCCACCCTGCTGATTCATTCCTCCTAACTCTTTTTTTTTTAACAAATTTATTTATTTATTGCTTCAAGTTAATCGCCATTATATTGTCCTCTTTCCCCCCTTCCCAGCCCTGCCCTCTCACCCTCTAACCCCTAACCCTTCCATCCCACTCCTCTGGAGTGGAGTGTCCCTACATAACAGTCCCCCGCCCCAGTTCAGAAGTCACATGAGGGCCAAGAGCCTCCTCATACACTGGGGGCCTACAAGGCAGCACCACTGGTGAAAAGTGTCTCATTGGCACGGAGAGAAAACAAACAAAAAAAGTCTATCTCCATGTTCCCTTTGGTGCATTGGTTGTAGTATAGATATCCTGTACTATATAGCTAAAATCCTACTATAAGTGAATAAATGCATCGTTCTGAGTCTGGGTTAGCTCACTCAGGATGAGCTTCTCTAGTTCCATCCATTTGGCTGCAAATTGCATAATTTCATTGTTTCTGATAGCTGAGTAATATTCCATTGTGTAGATGTACTCCTAACTCTTAATATGGTTTTAAGTGATCTAAACATCAACAACATAAATAGGAAATTAACATGCTTTAGTAATTTACAAACTATAAAACAGAAATATTGGTAACCAGGAACCAGGAGTGTCTCTCTAGGTAAACAACAAACATTGTCACTGATTAAAAAAAAAAAAAAAAAAAAGAAAGAAAGAAAAAGTTATCTACTCAGACTCATGTGTATCTTTTAGTAGTTTCTATCCTATCTTCAAAGAGTAAAATAGTTTAGTTATCAGTCTGGATGCTCAATCAATTGGATTCAGAAGTTCTGAACAGGATTATTACTGCCTTATTATGAAAATTAAAATATGTTAAATATGTATAACAATCCTAATAATTATTGTGATGCTGAAAAGAACTCTAAAACCACCATTTATTAAGAAAAAGAAATGTATCTAGCTATGAAAATGAGAATAATAGGTTATCTTTCCATCCTTCCTGTAGAAAATACCGCAGAAACATTATTAATATAATGGTGCTCAAAATGTAGAAAAACAGATGTTGCTGGACTACAGCAAGCTGTTGGCGAATAAAAATCCATTTTATTGTAAATCAGAATTGAGAATTTGTTTTGCTTTCAATACATAGCTTCATTTTTTAAACCTGTACTTTTTTATAACTGTATTTGTTTATTGTAATAAATATTTATTCTAATACCTAAATGAATACACTGAGAAGTTTATAAGTAACTTGTCCTTGAGTATTTCTATCACTTTTATATTTTTTCTTAAAGTAATAAATACCATTCGTCTGAAATAGTTTTAACCAAAGCCTTAGATAAAAAGCAAATTGCAAATCCAGTTTGTCTTTAATGCTCAAATGTTTTCTGTATGATGAAAAGTATAAATATCTCTGTATATAAAAATATTCATTCTAATTCTACCAAACACTGAAAACAGCATGCAGCCATAACTTCAACTTACTTTGCTTAGAGCCTGTTACTATGTTAACCAATCTAATGTTCCTGTCTGGAACAAGCTCATGATGGTGTTTAGGCTTTTTGAACAAGCTGATGAAAAAAAAGCATTTGCTTAAGGCTCCAATCAATGAATGCAGAGCTTAGACTAGTCTTTAGCTTACACAAACGTTATGCTTATTAATTCAGAATGTTCATTCAGTTATTGAAACATGATTCTAAAATGCTACAGCAAAAGACTGATTCTCTATTATACAAATTAGCTTTACACAAAATCCCCTGGCTCGGGAATAACTGTCCACATCTCAGGACTCATACACCGCTCTGAGATTTTTAAACTGTGACTTATACATCAAAATTGAACATCAATGCTCTGAAAGCACAAATAGGTTATACATGGTCAAAACACATCCATCTGATTAAGAACTTTCCAGCTGGATTTCTGTTTAAGAAACTTTAAAATTACATATGTGTTACACAGTCTCTGTCAACACACACAGCATCCTCTCAATTAAACCAGCACTATGACTCATACCACCTTTTTCATTGATCCTGCTAGAGCCTTTTTCTGGTCAGAGTTCTCTTTTAGGATTAAAACTTTTATGAAAACAAATAGCAAATATTTATTCAAATTGATTATTTCACATCCTGAAAACTACATTTCCTACCATAAAGGTCTATTTATCTATGTTAATTTTAACAAGCCAGGGATTACTCCAAACAGTCACAACAGGTCCATAAAAGATAGGAACTAAATGACTGTTAATCCAAGTGCCGTATCATATATGTTTTCCTTTATACAGAGAAAGGTCCTTATTAAAATGCCATATAACCCTAAAAATATTTTCAAAAATCTGATTAGACATAGTTCAATGAAATGTTTAAGTTCCCATAAGTACACTAAAAAAGAACAAAATATAAGAAATACAGAAGAAAGGGTGGTAAGGATGAGGAGGAAAGAAACATACTTTCAGGCATGATCCAAATAATCCATCATTGATCAGGACAGTTCTCTAAACTTTGATTGAATGTGACATTGACTGGGAGATTTCTACAGAAGTCTGGCCTTAGAAAAGCAATCTGTTCCATTAAAGAATTCCACTGTGGAAACTGAAGATTAAATATACTAGAATGGGACTATACAGTCAGCTTTGAAGACAAGAGATAAAGTCAACGAAAAGAGAAAAAAATGAACATTACATTGTATTATCCCTTCATATGAGGTGAGATATCTTAAAGAAAATAGAATATACACAATGGAAGGAGGAGGAAGAGCATCATCAGCAACTACTACAGGATCACTGATTCAAACTTCTTCCTTCTCAACTTTGGGAACTCCTAAGGAGGTGATCACAATGATTTCCTATGGGCAAAATGGGATAAGACTCTGCTGCTGGTATCATGACAAACTACAGAATGAAATTTGGAACTCAAGCATCATTGTATGAGGGCCAGCCAAGTGCACAGAAAAGCATCCCTCAGAAATGTGGAGGTGAGCAATCCCTTTTGGGCCAGAGAGCTGTATCTCAATGTAGGGAGAAGATGAAGTCCTGAGTGAGTGTGTATTGTTTGACAGGTGCACAAACATGCCAACCACCTCAATGCCTCAGACCCATGGGAATGGCAAAGCCTTCCCTGCTCTGTGTACGGATGTTGACAGTGTGTACACAAAAACAAGGAATACAACTCCTTTCTCCCAATATTTACAGCCTGAGACTTCTCCTCTACAAAACCTGTTACCAAAATTAGCTAAACTTGCTTCCTTGTTCTGCTGTATCTAATGACCTGCCTCCTCATCTGGCTGTGTACAATATACCTGCCTTTTTGCTCATTGTTTCATAATAAATTCACTGTATTTCCTAGCTACTGCTGAGCCTCTATCAGCATGCATAGGCCCACCTAATCCCAGCTTTCCTGTATAGGTGTCTGTGTCCTTTCCTCATTCCCTCAACAGTAGGAGTGATAGTTTGTATGAAAACTGCCCGATAGAGTCATAGGGAGTGACATTATTATAAGTGTGGCCTTGATGGAATAGGTATGGCCATGTTGGAGGAAGTGTCTCAGTCTTCCACCTGCTGTCTGTAGATCCAGACATAGAACTCCCAGCAGCTTCTCCAGCACCATGGCTGCCATGCTTGTTGCCATGATGATAATGAACTAAACCTCTGATTAAATTATTAAATGTTTGCCTTTATAAGAGTTGCTGTGGTCATGGTGTCTCTTCACAGCAATAGAAACCCTAACTAAGACAGAAGTTGTTACCAGAAACTGTGGCATTGCTGTAATAGGCCTGACCATGAGGCTTTTGCTTGGAGGAATATAGACTGTGGGACTTTGGATTAGAAAAGCAGTTGGACATTTTCAGTGGTGTTTAATGAGCCACCCTAATAGGAACATGGTGCTGAAGGTAACTTGAACTGTGAGGGCCTGTCTCAAGAGCTTTCAGAGGAGAAAGAGACTGTTCTTGTAATATTTTGGTGAAGAACGTGCCTGCTTTTTGCCCTTGTCCAGAAAGTCTGACTAAGGCTAAATTTAAAAGTTTCAGATCAATGTCATTGGCAGAGAAAGAAGATCTCAAAACAGCCTAGTATTGACTCTGTCATATGGTTATTAGTGTTCACTGTTATGCAGATCTATAATACAAGGAAGCAAGCAGAGCAAGTAAAAATACAAAATGTACACTTTTAGACATAAAGGAGCACCAAGAAGTAGAATGGAGCTAAGTCTGATATTAAATAAAATAAATGGAGTGGCAACCTCAGGGGAAGATCCCACCCAGCTAAGCTTCCAACTTGTAAAAACAAATTAAAGAAGAGCCAGGTGTGGTGGTACATGCCTTTAATCCCAGCACAGGCAGATCTCTGAGTTTGAGGTCAGCCTGGTCTACAGATAGAGTTTCAGGACAGCCAAGCTTAGGTATGAAAGAAACCATCAAAACCAGAAAAGTGGTGAAGATGTAACTCAGTGAGAGGGACATATTCTAGCACCAGCAAGCAGAAGAACTTGGTAGCTTGGGGCATGTGGTTCTGGCTTTAGAGTCAAGGACAGAAGAAAGAGGTTGTAGACTCTCCCTCTGCAGCCAAGGAAAGCTAGTGAGGTTGGGCATGTGTCAGGGGTATCCCTGCTTGGAGGCCTAGAGAGGCCATTATGTGAAGTTGTGAAGATGAAGCCTGGATTGCCTGGAAGACTCCAAGGTATTTGAGATGCCAGAGTCATGGGATACCTGCCAAGAAAAGCTGCTGACAGGGAGTTGAACCAATGCAAGAGAAAGGATTGTGTTGTTGCAGTCAATTGAGTTTAGAGAAATTGGAGATCTGAAGAACGCTTTGTCTTCAGACATGGAGATGCAGAGATTGGACTTAGCCAACCAGGTTTCTGGTCTTGCTTTGGTCCACTATTTTCTCATTATTCTCCCTTTTAGAACAGTAATGTATATCCTGTGCCAGTAATCTGTTTTTTGTTTATTTTACAAAGAATTACAGTTAAGAGATAGCCATGAGCCTCCAAAGTGATTTTGGACTTTGGACTTTTAGACAATATTGAGACTATTATAGACTATGGGGACTTTTAAAGTCAGACTGTGATATGGCTACAAGCCTATGGGGACCAGGGCATGGAATGTGGTAGTTTGCATGAAAATGGACCCCATAGATGCACAGGGAGTAGCACTATTGGAGGTGTAGCCTTTTTGGGACAAGTATGCCCTTGTTGGAGGAAGTGTGTCTCAGTTTTCTTCCTTCTGCCTGAGGATCAAAATAGAACTCTCAGCTCCTTCTCTATGTCTGCTTGCATACTGCCTTGCTTCCTGCCATGATGATACTGGACTAAACCTCTGACACTGTAAGCCAGCCCCAACTAAATGTTTTCCTTTTTAAGAATTGCCTTGGTCCACATAGGATTTGGAAGGATTTAAGTTTAAAAGCCACTCACAAAAGGTATACTGAAATTCAAAGCGAATTACCCTTTGAGATCTCAAAAATGTATACACTTAAAGGATTATTTAGTTCCAAAATATCAAAATAATTTATGTTTTAATCTCAATTGAAAGATAATACTTTTTATATTGCCAAAAAAACAAATTTGCTCCAAGAAAAATACTACCTGACACCGCCCCCCCCAAAAAAAAAGTAGTGTCCCAGAGTTAGGATTAGGGCAGGACTCTGTTCTTATCTTTCCAGGAGATTTAAAGCATCCATCTAAGGAATCCAGGGACAACTGGACAACTGAATCCTCAGAAGAAAACAGAATGGACACCAAAGAAGACAAGAGGCCCAGACAATCCAGCCTTGCAGACTTCCTCAATAGCTGTTTCCTCAAAAGTCTACAACCACAACAACTCAAAATCACTAAGATTGTTCAGCTCCACAGACCGTTCCACCCAGAACTTCAGTAAAGCCCTGAAGTTCAGCTTCTTTCTACAAACTTCTTAGGACATTTAAATAGCTGATCACAAAAGTACTGAACATCAAATGATTCTATTAACATTTTAACCATTTTTCCATTCTTGTTTGGGACCCAAACAGGTTTACTATGTCCCAAATCAGCAGGAAGTCATTTTAAGAGAGCAACGTCCCATCTCCAGAAGGTAGAGTGCATGATATTCCCCCCTTTGGTCATTTGATGGGTTATGAATAATCTTCTTATTTAGGGAGAGAGATTACAAGCTGTTAAAAGGTCTTGTTAAATAGGTTTTGGAGGTTAGACCCAGGGACTTCTCTCTTTTTGTTTTCTGTATCCTTCTTTCTCTCCTATGTAGAGGTGAACAGGCTTGAGAAAAAATGGGATATAGACATAATATAGGAATGATAAAGAAAAAAGGCAGATTATTGAATATGCCCTTATACCCTTATACCTTTATATATTGATACAAAAATCAAGATTATATTGGGCTACATCGGTATTGATCTTGTATATTAATACAAAAATAAGATTATATTTGGCCACATTGGTATTGATCTTTGTATATTAATACAAAATTAAGGTTAACTCTTTTTAAGGTATTGTACGTAGGTAATGCTTAAAAATGAAAGGTGAAGTTATGGCCTTTTGCTACCAACTGTCATAAACTGTTTAGGATAATTAAGAAATGCAAACTAATAGTCATTCAAGTATGTCATTTTGTTAGGTACTAGAACAGTCTATCACAGTTATTTTCTGAGCTAATCAGAAATCAAGTTGCTAAGAGACAAGCAACATTTGCTTATCCAAATATAAGAGACTGATAGGTGGTCTTCAAAAACCTCAAGAGATCTGCAGAATATGGCATTCAAAGATGTTTTCTTAACTTAAAATTTTTTTGACATTGAGACATGTCAGCTCTTGACAGTACCCCCTATTCTACTCCAAGTAGAAGATGAGCATCGGAGAATATCCAATTGGATATGGTTGAATTAATGGCAAGCCTATCTCTTGGCAAGAAAAACCCCTTGCTTCAACTGTAAACAGAATGCTGTCCAAATAGGACGAAACTTGGAAGCAGGTAAGTCGACAGCCTAGCTCTGCCAAGACAGGGTAGGTAAGTCCTTCATAACCTCTGCTCTACAATCAATGTCTGTCAGAGAAACGGGGCCAAATAACTGAAGATCGATGTGGTAATATATGGAGAGAAAATGGGAACTGTCCAGGCAGCCACTGGTATGTCATTTCTTAGTTTTGGAAGCTGCAGGCCCTGCACTTCCTGTAAAATCAGATGTATTTATCCCTCTCAGGTCTCTGATGCGGTTGAAGACTAGATAGCTAGAGTCTCATAGTTAAATTTTGAGTTGTTTAGGAATTAAAAGGGTGTTCTGGATCTAAGAAGATGTCTTTAAAATTGTGATGCAAGTTAAGAGGAAGCTGAGTTGATATAGAACTTTAAACTCATGGAGATGGTTAGATAGTAGAATGTTAAAGTCAGATGCCAAATACATATGGACTAGACATTGGGAATGTATGCTAAGCCATATAACTCTCATAATTGTAGCTTTATTATTTCTGTTGTTTTGTATTGTATTCATTGTTATAAGAGAAAGAGCCATTTGTTGGACTGAAAGGGGGAGCTGTGGGGGGAAAGATACCTTAAACTCAAAAAAAGGAAGGGGATGGGGGGTTGAGGAGGAAGAGGGTGGGAGGGTGGGCCTGGAGGGGGGAGTAGGGAGGTAATTGTGATTGAGATGTAACTTGAAGAAATAAAAAATAAATTTAAAAAAAGAGTTGCCTTGGTCATAGTGTCTCTTCACAGCAATAAAATCCCCTAACTAAGGGATGAGGTCAATGACAATGTAGCACTGTAGTGACATAGCATACAAATTGGGGCAACACTCAAGAGCCAGTCCAGGAACAAATACATATGGGCTAGACATTGGGAATGTATGCTAAGCCCTATAACTCTCATAATTGTAGCTTTACAATTATGTACAATTACAACTGTAAGAACAAAAACCCAACTCTGAATATGGAGCCTTTCTCTTCCCCTTTTTTCAATAAAGAGGTGGGATCTAGGAAGCTGAAGACTTGACTCTTCAACCTAATGAGTAATTTACATGAAACACACACTTTTCTTCACCAAATTATCCATAGTAACCTAGTACATGAAGTTTCTGGTATTTTTCCTTTAGCACATGTTATAATATAGAAGGAAAATGAGAGACAAGTTCAAGGGCACTTTTGATGGAAGCCAGATGAATTGTTACAGTTGCCTGGGAAACCTTTGAAAGCAACAATATTTGATATGTCAAATATCTTAAGTCAACATGGGCCAAAGTAATATAGAAAGTAAAACCAAGCAAGCAAATTGTGTGAAAAGGAGCGCTCTCAATGTGTTATGTTCTCAGAACTAAACATTTAAAAGGAGAAAAAGACTGCATAATCTCTTAATGAGCCTAAAGGAATGATAACCCTAAATGCCAATTTTCAACATTCAGTATAAAGGTATTTCAATTTCTTAAACATTTATGCACTAAACCCAAAAGTTCACAACAACCTTAAACAAAACATAAAGTGTTCACATAGAACTTTCCCCTGTAGTCTTTGTGATACTATCTATTGTAGTCTAGTGTGTAGACTAGTGGTATAATTTCTTTTCAGTTTTCCAGTACAAAAATGTACATCCCAATGTTGAGCATTAAATGTGTCTTAATATAGAACAACAGCAAATGTTGACTGTAGCAACTCTGAGGAGAATGTTTTTTATATAGAGAACAATGAGCTATCATTTTCTAAGGAGGAAATAGAGCTGTAATGGTAGAAACTCCCTAATCTACATTTTGCCCCAAAACAAATTTTGAGAAGAGATTCCTCAATGAATTTTATTTCGTTATTTTTCTTCAAAAAAGTAACCCTGAATAACTGCATTATGTGAACTTACAACTTTACTGGTATTAGTGTTCATATAGACTTTTGTAATACAATAAATCAAAAGGATAATAGAAACTCAAATCCTCAGGGATGCAGCTCAATAGTAAAACATTGCACACACAAGATCCTAGGCTTAAAACCCATTAGAAAAAAAGAAAAATCAAAGCATAAACATCCCAGGGGAATTCATTATGTCCTTGCATCTCAATATCTGCATGGTGAAATGCCCACCTAGGGACCATCATATTTGGTATTTTGTTACTTTAGAGATCTGTAATTTAAGCAAAAGTCACCTTCTGAAAGCAGGGTTTTAAGCAGATGTTTTTCCTTGTGGGTTTTTGGTTGGTTGGTTGGTTGGTTGAGTTTTGTTTGGTTAGTTGGTTGGTTTGTTTTGTTTTTCTGATAGCAGATTGGAAACTTTTCAGTTATATTGCTCTGAGCTGCCCTCTGCTGGTGTCCTTCTATAAATATGGAAACTACTCCACACTCCAACATTAACAGTACTATTCAAAAGTTGCCTTCTGATTTCTCATGCAAAAATGTGGAAATGGGGAGGACAACACTTTAATTTTTAAAATGTAAAGAATTACCATAAAGCTTTTTTAGTTTTTTAGGTCTTTGATTTGAGTTTTATTTCTAATTTAAGACACTGCTCTTTTCAGAAGACTTATACAGTTACAAACTAAAGACGATGTCTCATCCAAGAAACTTGGCTTTAAACAAAGTCAGTAAACAAATCAGTATGCTGCTATTAATTTACTTAGGGTAGGACTAATTTTCCAGGACAATCACCATTCTTTACCTAGTTGGATAAATAAGGGTTACAGGAGAATCACTTCTTCCTGTATTATTCATCTGAGTTGATCTGAGAGACCATACCAGTTAATCTGACATCAATTTATATGAGTTAGTTACAAAGATCAAGGCTCTAGATCACATGCAATAAGAAATCAGAAGGCCTTGCTCCCCCTTCTCTTCTGCTGAGAGCTGACTGGTTTCATCAGTCCTGAGACACAGACCTGAGGCAGTCCTGAGAACCAACGGCTTCATTTCAACCCACAACACAGAAGGAGAAATCTTGTTGCAATGCTGGTATTCCATACCCACAATGTGCAACAAATTAAGTATTCAGTAAGCATTGCTTTAAGGAACACATTCAGCCTTAAGTACCACAGGGTGACCAATGTAATCTTTGCCACTCTGAACATCTGTTGTCACAGTATCCATTTGAGAGTTCTAAAACTATGTTTTGTTTTGTTTTAGGAACCCAAGTAAGTTTGACATTAAGAACTAATTGTATTTCCTCAAGGGAAGAAAACCATAATCTGGTGCCTGTGCTCCAGTAAAGAGACATACAGCATACATATGTTGCAGGTCTCCTACAGTGACAAACAAACCACTCAAGTATTCAACTTATCTTTATATGTGATGCTTGTTATATGTAAGCAACAGATGTATTTCTCCTCTGAGCACCCTTAAAAAAGTGATTTTCTAAGAGAAAATTCTAAATACAAAATGAGTCAGTCTCAGTGCAAATCCATACTGCGTATGTAACATTTGTAATAGAAACACACAGACACTTTACAGAAAGGTTTGTAGAATCTGATAATCTTCAAGGTCCCCTACACCCAGATCACAAGTCTTCTACCCCTTCATCTCCCGGTTACTACCATGGGTCATACTTGACACAGGGCTACCAAATTCATTCTTGCAAAAGAGGAAACACCAGTTGAATCCTCCCAGCTTCCCAGTCATCAGTTCCACCTCAGTACTGTTTTCTCCCAAAGTCCAAGCCAGTGTGAGATGTAATCAAATAACCACAATCTACAGGTTGTTCTTACCTGTACCTAGCAGATGTCTACAGGTATGTGGAGAGTTATCTTTTCTTGGATATTTTCCAAATGTTCTTATGCTATTTCTCTTAGGGTTTCTCCATGCTGATCCATTCAGATATCTCATTACTTTCTAAAAGAGAGAAATGTTAAATTATCATAAGAAAGCCCATTCATTTTTTTACAAATCAGGGCTAAACAAAAACAAAGCACTGTGACTAGCACTTTGTACAGGGCTAACAGGTGTTGGATTTTGTGTACTATGATGCCAGAAACCGTCTCTCCTCTTGTAGCTTTACTTAAAAGCCACATTTGTTAGTTCAGATCAGTTTGTTTTGCTCCTTACCTCTAGTATTCCCGTGAGGTCACATTCTGTGAGAAACATCCTGCCCTCTCCGCACAAAAAAAAAAAGTTGCATAGAATCAGAATGCAGAAGCCTGCAACTTGCTAACTTTGCTCTGTGTTATTTACGAATCGCACAAAGAAAATGCTGTCTATTCAGAACTCATTTCAAAACTCTTTTCACTGTGAGTAAGCGAACAAGCGGGCTCATGTCCCAAGCCACAGTCATATCCCCAGTGGTCCAGTGACGGCTGTGGGGCTGGCACTGAGTGGCACAGCCTTCAGACATCCTACAAGGGTCTGTTGTGAACAGCCTGGGACCTTCAAAGTCAGAAGTGAAGAAATAAGGTAGGGATGGGCTCCTTTACTTTCTCCCCTCCAGTTTCTGAGTATATTTGCCCTGAATCTCCATCATCAGTAGCCCTTTCCCAAAAGGCTCCTTTTCCCTGAATGTCAGGTGACAAAAGAAGAACCTGGCTAGGTAGCTGCTGAGTTGCTGTCCTTGGGCAAGTAATTTCAATCACAAGAGCCCTCAGTTGCTTACTAGAGCCATGCAACAAAGCATGGCCAGGCTCTCCTAATTCATCTCCCCCCCCCCCTTATCTCCCTCTTGCTTCCCTCTGAAGCTCTAATAAGTTCAGGTCTCAATACAAAGCTCACTGTTTCTATTGACCACATCAAAGGACACAGGGAATAAAAATAGTTAGAGGAGGCTATGGATAGACTACCTATGTTTCTTTATTGAAATGCAAGAGCTTCAAAACATATATCTGAGACCCATTCAGAAAAATGCTTCAGTATACCACAAAATGCCAGGACTGAGGAAAGTATACATAGGGATCATCTGAAAGAAGAGAGTAGCATATTCCCTGGGAACATAGTGAGGCAGCCTGCTGTCATAAACTCCCCAAGATCCAGTGTTCTAGAAAGCCCATCAGAGTCACAGCAAAGTCAGGACAGAAAACAGGGTACGAAGCATTCATATCACTCCATATGTTCTGATTTCTTCCTATATATCCCACATATACCCTAGTGGTTGGTACATGAAGGGAATAGCGGTTCCAGAGCTGCATATCATGGATACTATCCCCACAGTTGGGAATCGAATCTGGTCCCACTAAATAAAAGGACAAGTATGAGAGTAAAAGCAAGCTGAATGTTGGTTCTTTCAAGAGTTGCGCTTTTTCAAGATCTCCCCTAAGGTACCCCTTGTAGACACTGCTGATGAACTGGAATCTCTAAGAAGATAGGGCCTTGCATTTTTGGGACCTTGAGGATTCCCCAAAGTCAGACACAGTGCCTATTCCATGGCAGCCTGCTAGTTTCCCAGTTGGTATTTTGTTGTTTCACTTTAAGGCAATTTCTACATCAGAGTTGTTTTAGAGAATTCTAGATAAATATCTATTCCTGAAGCTTCTATCTGTGGATCAACATCAATATTTTTTCTAAGAAATCACCAAACATTTTCACAGCCTTTGTGTTCCCTCTACATGCTAACCCCTTCCCAAGTCACAGAATCTCTGAAAAAGTCCTCAGTAGCTACTTTACTATTCTGCCTTGCAATTATGGTTAAGTATTTTGAATAACATGTAAGACATTTTTCTTTGGCCAAAAGAGAACCATGGGGGAATAAAAAAAATTAAATTTGAAAAAAAAAATGAAAGGCAAGCATACTTGTGAGCTTCCCAAACTGAGCAAGTTTGGGTAAGCATATGCAGGCTCAGTTTGGGAAGCCACAATATGCCATTCATCCCTAACTAGATGACGGGACAGAAATATTGCTGCTGAAGCAACCAAGGGAAATATGCTGCTCATCCAAAACAAACTTGCAAAATCTAACTTCCACTGCTGAAATTTTTCAGATGAGAATTTTGCTTACACATCATTTTCAAGATGTTTTTCACTAGCTATGGGCATATCTCAAAAGGTGGGATTTTCACATGATGAAATGTGGATTTAGAAATAACTCAGGAATACCTAGGTGAAGACCCTTCCTTGAGATGAGGGAAGATATGAATGGGTGTGAGTAAGAGTGAGCACGGGGTTAAAGCACTAAAAACCAAAAGTCTTGGGCCAATGAATCATAAGGTATGTGTTCCCTCTACTGCTAGAATTTTTCAACCATTTGCTAAGGATCCCCTTCATATCAACTACATTCCAGGTTCACCAATGGGTAGGTTTTGCTTACAAGAGCTGACTTTGACACCCGGAACTGGATAAATGTGATGAAAGAAGTAGAAGAGTCTGCACTGGTACTATGACTAAGAATCGGGGCTCTAAGAGAAGCAACCACAAGGCTTCCTCATGGGGACCATAGCTTGATTCTATCTGTTCTCACCCTCTGCCTTCTTCCTTCTTCACTGTTGAAGGTGGGATGAGAAGCCCTAGTACAGACATCCTTTGGACAGCCTAAATGCAAATCCTACCTTTTCCTTTTCCACTAGTACTTTCATGACTTCCAAAACTCACCAACAAAGCATCATGATGTTTGCAGTGACTTCGGGGCCACTGTCAGAAGCTGAAGTAGATAATCCACCTGTACCCGAATGAAATCTCACTTTCTAATAAAAAAAAAAAAAAGAAAGAGAAAAAGTATTCAGAACAATGTAGGAACACTCTGGTACATGGGAAAATCCACACAGCACTCCACAAAATGGTGCTGTGAAAGTCTCACTTGCTGGCAGTTCTAAGTGCTTGTTCCTGTACAATACAGCCATTTTACCAAGTACTCATTTTTCAAAATAATCTTAAAACAATCATATAGTTACGTTCTCTTCAGAAATAACCGCCGCATAAGGTTTGGGTTGTTGTAGATTATTCCCTCTGAAAACTACATTTATTTGAATTAGGGAACTGAACAGAAAGGGTTGTCCTAATGTTTATCTATTAAATGTTGCTTTCTGGAGGAGTTAATATGGCAAGGTGATAACCTAATAACTATTGGCAAGGATGTCGCTGTCCCTAAAGAACTGCACCCAAGCAGAATAGGTAATGATTACTCGTGCTTGAATTCTGTAACTTGTAGAATCGGCTTTCTGAAAATGCCTTTTGGAATCTGCAGGCAGCACTGGCAAGGATAAAAAGGAAAAGAAAACGTTTTGCTGGCAACTTACAAAGTACAACCAGCACTTGGATCCCCACGGTATGGTATAGCAAAATGCACAGCCCCATTGGTGACACCAGATTACAGCCTTGAGAATGGGTGTGAGAAGCAGGCCAGACCATAGTTGTCACCGGTCACTAACACGGAATAAAGCTGAGGAAGGGGCAGCCTACAGATTCCTGATTCTTTTTCCTTGAACCACGCCAATTTTTTTTTTTTTTAATTCTTTGAGAAACCAGTGGGCGGGCACAGATGGGAAGTGGGAAGCTGCAAAAGGGAAGAAGATGGTGCTGGAGAGGAGTGCTGAGCCAGGCGCTCCTCTGCAAGTGCATCCTCCAAGATCCAGATGGCATGCCCTTTCTTTGCTATTGCCACCTGGTACCACTGCCTCTTCAACGCCCCCTATCTGTTGCCAGGACCAATTGACTTTAATTGATACCCAGTTACCCTAGATCAATTTGCAAAGTCCAAGGCCCATATCCCACTATGCAACCTGTGGGGTGTTCTGTAAACATAAATACTTTTAAAGAACAACATGTCTTTAAAGAGCCTGCTAATGTGCCACCTTCTGTGACATGCAAACTCTACCTAGGGGAATGTTCCTTTACATGTGCAACAAACTTTAAAGCAGTCTCTTCCTAAGGAGTTGTCAGCAAGTACCATCCACTTGAGGAAGTTAGGGTGGCCTGAGAAGGAGAAGCTGCTTTGTTCTAAGCTGTATGTTTTCAAAGCTTAGGATGGATTAGGCCCCTGTCCTCTTTGTGTGTGTGTGTGTGTGTGTGTGTGTGTGTGTGTGTGTGTGTGTGTGAGCTCTGTATCAAGGAACTGTGCGGTGACCTTTGAGGGTCAGCTGTGTATCTGCTCTTTATAGAATACAACTTAAAAAAGAGGAGGAGGAGACTTAAAAGACAAACCAGCAAGGCTCTACAAGACACTGACTACCTGGGGGCTGCACTAGGGGAATTCTGTGCAGCTCACTGGCACCTCTGTCTTTGCTAAGGACCTCTCCCAGATCCAGGCTGGTGGCACCCTGCATGAAAGACAAATTTCTCCACTCATAGAGTTTGCAGTCTGGTTACGTACAACACTGAGGTGCAGTTTTAGGAGGAGAGACATAAAGTGCTCCAGAACCAATAACGTTGGGCTCTGGCTCTCCAGAACACAGTGGAGGGCTTCTCAGGAAAGTCAGTAACTCTCTGGACATAATGAAAGTGGTAAGAACTAACTAGAAACGGGAACTCTTTCCCAACACACCCGTGGCCAGTGGAAAGGATCCAGAGCACGGAAGACAATTGTTGGAATGGATATATACAAAAGCAGAAGCCAGCACCACTGCCAGGGACTTCACATCAGCTGGGAAGCCTGCTCTCTGTGACTAGGACTCCCTCATGGCAGAGGAATTCCCATGTTCTTGTTCATATTCCCTTCAAGAGCATAAAAGTGAGACTCACAGAATACTTCTGGGAAATTAAAAACAGATGCCACTCATAAGTAATGTAATATCACAATAATCTGAATAAAACAGGAGGACACTAGTAAGTAGGAACTTCCACTTTCTGCCATTTTTCCATAGAAAAATAAATTTCTATATTTTACACCCAGGAAGAAGTCCCCTTAATCAGTCTAAGATAGATACCATTTTATTTAAACAATTAAACAGCTCCAAAAATTGCTAGGGTTCTCTTTTGTGGCATCTTCTGTTAATGAAGACTTTTTTAGAAGACAAATTCATCATCCAGAGTGATAAGTTAAGATTTTCATTTAAAACTCTGAAAATATGGAATAAAGAACATATACCAGATTCTGGGTTACCAGATCATAGATAAATGAATTAATGGAGTAACCTGAGTGGAAAAGATTTCCTATGTGAGTTTTTCTGTATTGTACTGATTTGCTGTACAACAGTCTTTTCCTTTGTCTTCAAAGGGAAGCAACAACCCAGACATAAGTTAACAGAGCAACACCTGACATGGGTGGGAGGAGCCTGTCAACTTTTCAGAGGTAGATTTCCGGACCATCTTCTACCAGCTGGCTCAGTTACTGGAGTGAGTTGAGTAATATACACAGCTTCAAGAGACCAACTAACAAATAAAATATAAATAAAAAAAATCCAGAAATTAGTTATTATCCTTGATTCAATACAAAAACAATTTCACTTATACCCTGGTCCCATGGCTATACCAGACAAACCCTTCAAGGAGTCTGGTCTCTGAAACATCTCTGTAATGGTTTGGGTGGAGGCCCATGTGTGAAAGGCTTGGTAACCAGCTTATAGCACTATAGGGAGGTGATAGAACCTTTAGAAGGTCAGCCCTCAGGAAATAAAGTTAAGCAAACAGGGACATTCCCTTAAAAGAGAAGAAAGACTGGGTCTCCAGCCTTTACCATATCTGCTCTCTCTTCTCTCGCTCTCTCTCCCATATCTATCTCCCTCTCCTCCCTCCATCCTCCCCTCTCCTCCCTCCATCCTCCCCTCACCTCCCTCCCTCTCTCTCTCATCTACCTCTATCCCCCTCCTCTTCTCTCCCTCCCTCCCCACTTCCTTCCCAAATGCCATGAGGTAAAGAGAGCTTCATTGTCAAGTGTTCCAGCCAGGATGTTCTGTCTCACCACAGGCCCAAGCAATGTGGCCAAATTACCATGGCCTAAAACCTTTAAAAGCGTGATCTAAAATAAACCTTTTGTCCACTTTATTTATTTTCCACCCTGATAGAAAGCTGATTAGCACAGTTTGCTTTCAGAAGAAGAAAATTTCACTTCTCCTACTTTCTTAGTCTTACCCCTACCAAACTATACAGAGAAAGAATCCAACCCCGAAGCAAAGTTTACATTTGACAGACGTCTAGTCTTATACTTAACTTGAGAGGGAAAAATGCTGGGAAGGGGAAAGGGAATGGGAGGGAGAGGCTTTTATGGAGCTGTTAAATTCTATAACACACTGTAACCATAGGGGAGCTTGGCCCTGTGATCTTTGGGAATGACAACATAAATGACTAGCCTGAAACAAACCTGCCCAGAACACTTAGCACTCTGTCACTGCTTATTTCTGTCCCAGAACCACATCCTATTCCATCCAAATATCTGGAGTAAGAACATTAGGAACTAGTGAAATTACTTTCATTCATCATAAGTAGAATGATGTGTTTATTTTTAAAGAACTCTTTTAATGATAGGCTTAATATTGCTATCTGTATGACAAATGTGTATGCCCCTGAACACTTGAATACAGTCATCAGAACCAAAGAGCTGCACCAACCCTATTATAGCAGCAGATGGCTGCTTTTTTTTTAACTATTCTTCTTTCAAAAACAGAGTCTTGAAAAAAATTATAGATAAGAATGTATGTTATTCATCTTATAGCAGAAAACTGAGAGAATTAACTAAAGTACATGATTTATAAGACTGTTCCTGAATAGGACACAGGAGCACTCACACTCTTGGAAAACAACTTTTTATAAAAAAATATTTATTTTTACTTTATGTGCATTAGTGTTTTGCCTGCATGTATGTCTGTGTGAGGGTGTCAGATCTTGGAGTTACGGATGGTTGTGAGCTGCCATGTAGGTGCTGGGAATTGAACTCAGGTCCTCTGGAAGAGCAGTCAGTGCTCTTAACCACTAAGCTATTCCCAAGCCCCCCTGGAAAACAACTTTTAAAAAGAGACCAAGGTATGTCTATTTCTCATTTGAATAAGAAAAGCATTTTAAAACTATAATAGTATCAACATAGTATTATGTGATTATTGAACAGAAAATCCTATGTGTGAACCCTGGTAAGTCTAAAGAGCCTATCAAAACTGGCTCCCCAAGGCTCATCCACTCAATCAGTTGGTCCTAAGCTGTTGGCACCCTGTTGGAAAGTTGGACATGGAGGCTAGCTGACCAATGTTCCACCCCTGTGGAATTTTTAAGCTATAGCAAAGCCCTGGCTCTGGCCCCAGCCCTCTAGTCCTCATTCACTGAGATGCCAGCAGTCTCCTAGTCCTTAACCATCTACTCCATCACAGTGAACTATACTTCCTGGCCAAGGGCCAGAGTAAATCCTCCTTTAAGTTGTTTCCAGCAGATACTGTGCCACTGAAATAGATGAATAACAGAGTGAATGTCGGTTGATTAAATTAGGAACAATGCTGCACTCCCATAAGAAAGTGAACACCACTGAACACTTGGACTGGGAAAGCAGAACTAGATAAACCTTACCAAAAAAAAAAATTCTACTACCCCTATAATCTTTGCAAATAAATAAAGTCAATTTAAAACTACTAAAGTAGGGGATATAACTCAGTGGGTAAAGGTGAGCAGTATAAGCTTGACTACCCAAGTTCAAAGCCCAGAGCCCACATAAAAAGTAGGATGTGGTGGTGCTGTCCAGCACTCCTACAGTAAGATGGGAGGCAGAGGTGGGGAATCTACATGAAGCTCAAAGGCTACTTAGCCCGGAGTATGCAGTGGGGCAAACAACAGGAAAGACCCTGTCTCCACAAGGTGGAAGGAGAGAACCAATTCAATCAAGTTTCTCTCTGATCATGCACGTATAGGCACATGGGTGTGTGTGTGTGTGTGTGTGTGTGTGTGTGTGTGTGTACATCAGAGAGACAGAGACACAGTCAGAGACAGAGAGTAATTAAATATTTTTAAGCCACATATTGTCCTCCACTCTCCAATTCCCAATAGATTTGATTCAAAAGGCCTAGGAATCCGCATTCTGATGATAAGCTGAGCAGTATCACTTCAGAGGTTGCACTATCAACTACCTGCTTCGGGCCTGCATGCCAAGGCTCTTCCAGAGTCACTACTTCCTGAAGTCACACCCATGAACAAGTGTTCCATGACCTCTGTGTGTTTGCTGTTCAGTATCTTCAGGTTGGACATACTAACCAAACATAGATTATTGTATCAACTAATCATTGCAAAGTCCCTAAGACATTACAGGTACATGTATGAATACATACTAAAATCAATATGGGGAATCACCATATCGTATGCATTTTTGTTTGTTTTTCAAGACAGAGTTTCTCTGTGTAGCCTTGACTGTCCTAGAACTCACTCTGTGGACCAGGCTGGCTTCCCACTCAGAGAGATCCACCTGTCTCTGCCTCCCAAGTGCTGGAATTAGAGGCGTGCACCACCACCACCACCCAGCAAGCATCATCTTTTCAAGGCTGGGGACTGAACTTAGAACCTCATGCAACTTAGGTAAGCCCTCTAGCACTAAACTACTAAACTGCACCACCAGCCCTATTTTATTTTTTTAATCCAAAGTATTTCATGTGCCTGTGTCACGGTCTACGTGATCTCTACAGAATTTGTATGTTGAAGTCCTATTCCACTACCTCACAACTATATTTGGAAATCAGGCCTTCACAGGTGTAAATAAGTTAAGATGAGGTCTTGAAGTAAGGCCTTCATCTAATTGCTGGTGTCCCTATAAGAAAAGAAAATTTTTGCATTTAGACATATGAAGGGAATTCTGAACTACATCAACTTTTCCCTGGGTCTCTTTCCAATAGGGATAAATATATACCCCACTGGTTCTGTTTCTCTAAAAAAAAAAAAAAAATGCCCAATACATCACCTGAAAATCATTTAAAATGCCACTGGCTTAATACTACTAGTTGTTTCCCAAATTAACAGCCTTCCCAAGAGCCCATAAAAGGCTGAAACGTAAGAGGCACTGAGAGTCTGGGAGCTGTGGAAGGGCACCCATCTCCTCTTGGCCAATTCTGCACAGGATTTTAGTTTGCAAACATTTCCTCGGTGTCCTAGTTTGTCTTCTGCTGCTGTGATAAAACAGTGACCAAAAGCAACTTGAGGAGGAAAAGGTTTGTTTCCGATACACTTCATAGCCCATCGTTGAGGGAGGCCAGGGCAGTAACTGAAGGCAGGCCCCTGGAGACAGGAACTAATTCAGAGAGCTCAGAGGAGAGCTGCTTACTGAATCCCATTCCTCGGCTTGCTCAGTTTGCTTTCTTATAGAACCCAGGACTACGTGCCCTGGGTAGCACCACCCACGGTAGGGCTGGGCTCCCCTATGTCAATAATAAGTCAATAAAATGCCCTGCAGATTTGCTTACAAGCCAACCTGATGAAGGAAATTTCTCAACTGAGGTTCCCTCTTCCCAGGGGACTTTAATTTGTGTCACACTGACAAAAAACTAACAAGCTCACTCAGCCTCCTTAGTTTCTCTTCATATAAGGTGAATCCTCTAGAGAGGCTGACTGGCTTTCGCTGCCTACTGAGGTCTGGGCTATGTGAAGATGAGCTACACTGGAGAGAGGTGTTTTCCTGAAACTGGATCAAGGGGCCTTGGGGTTACAAGGGCCTCTCTACTAACCAGGAGTCCCACAGCTCCCCCCAGCCAGCCATCATGGAGGTCAGTTCCCACAGCCTTAAGGTTCTTCTGCTTCCACTTTTACTTTCAAAAGTGACTTTCTTCATTCTAAAGCAGCAGAGCCAAGTAATCAACAAGTTGATAGATTTGTAAGTAACCCAGCCCAGTACAGCTGAGAAGAATTTTCCTCTGTGCGCATACCGTTTAGTTCCTCCGAATTACTAGGGAGACTATGCCCTAAATTAATACTCGTATACAGCTATATTAATACGAAAGTGGTACAGGGAATTATCAGAAACGTTTCTATGGATTAGTCTGCCACGACAACACAGCAAAAATAACAGTCCTGCATTCACCTGGTCTAGCTTGCAGTACATATACTTGGGATTGAGGGATGAAGGAACAAATTGGATTTACCTCTAAGATTGTGACATATAGTTTAGTCACAGGTGAATTACACTTTGGTTTTTTACTTGTCTTGTTTTGAGGCAGGATCTGGTCTGGAACTCAGTCTCAAGTGATTATGACACAATGCACATTTCTATCCCCTGAAGTGAAAAGAGCTGCAGGATCTCTCTGCTCCACGTATGGCAATTAGTATGTGAGCTGACAGCCTTTTATTAACAAAATGCCGTTTACTAAGCTCGCTATGCTTTCTGCAGGTAGCACAACCCTGTAGAATGGACACTTACTTGAAATTATGATAAAAATAAAAGTTTGAAAATCTGTTCTATAACAGCCAAGAAAACATCAGGTATGAATGAGTATGTTAACTTTTCACTAATAGTATTTTTTTTCTAAATAGGAATATATATACTTCTTTTAGAGAATCCCACTTTCACTGTGTTATATAAAGAATAATAATTGGTATCACTAGAGGGAGACAGATTGCCAAAAATCTATTATCAGGATAGAAATTTTTTCTAGTTCTTAAGACTAAAGCAAAGGAACTGTAGGGACGGTTCAGTTCTTAAGACCACTGACTGCTGTCAGAGAACCTGGCTTCAGTTCCCAGCTCCCACATGGTGGTTCCCAACCACCCTTCACTCTAATCCCAGAGAAGCCGATTCCTTCTTCTGACTTCCTCTGACACGAGACAAACACATGTTGTGCACTGACATACATAAAGGCAAAGCACTCAAACACAAAATAAAATTTAAAAGCCTAAAAACAGTTAAGGATAAAGCAATAAAGTTACTGCATGTTTTAACTATTCATGATATTTTCTGACTTTAACAAATTAATAGTTATTAACCAATGACATTTCCCCTTCTCAAGCATAATAGAAGCTAAATTAAAGGTTACATTAAAAGTTACAAAAGGAAATTTGTCAAACTCTAGCAAAATATTTATATCTTAATATGAGACAAAGCCAAGTGTCATAGTGCACGCTTGTAATCCTAGAGCTCAGGAGGTGGTGTGAGAGGATCAGGGGTCCAAGTCAACTTTGGTTACACAGCAAGTTGGAAGGCTACATGAGACCATATTTTAAATGAACAAATAAAACACCTCACAAATTTTCACCTATCTCAGGACAATAACAATCTGTTTTAAAAGGTTGTGTCTAGGACCATGGATGTGTTAGAGCTCTTGCCCAGCATGCATTGACTCCACAGTACCAAAAAGAAGGAAAACCCTTTCAAAGATTGTGACTAGGTGCTCAAATACCTGATTTTGCACCCAGCAGCCCAACTAAACTAAGTCTCTCTCACAATTGAAGGGGTCAAAGATGAATTCTATACTTGTAATTTTAAATGGGATATTTAACTTTGAAATTTGGGTTTAGAAAAAAATATCAGATTTCTATTTCTTCATTTAAAAAAATTAAACAACATGGTGTATATGTGTGTGTGTATTATGTGTTCATATTAAATCACAACTAAGAAACAAGGAAATGGAATTTTTTATTTTTTGTTTTGTTTTGTTTTCCTTTCCACATACAGACAGCTTTACTCATTCAAATTTCCTGCTGGCCACTGAACACACTTGAATGTTTATTATCTATTCTAAAAGTTTAGGTTCGGGGGCAGCTTAGCATCTATAAACAAGAGTTAATCTACAAAAAAGCAAAATGTGGACTGGGGTGGAGATTAGTTGCTGGAATGTTTATCCAGCACTGAATTCAATGTCCACTGGCTGAGGCAGTGGGTGTGCGACACATCCTGTAACCCTGTGGTCCTAAGGAAACGGGGAAGAATCAGAAGTTGAAAGTCATCCTCAGCTACACAGAATGTTTAAGGCCAGCCTAGACTACTTGATCCTCTCTCAAAAAGAATAAAGGAAGGAAGGAAAGAAGGAAGGAAGGAAGGAAGGAAGGAAGGAAGGAAGGAAGGAAGGAA
>CAJQZJ010000271.1:886556-988684 GCA_907164525.1 Lophiomys imhausi | reverse complement strand
GAAGGAAGGAAGGAAGGAAGGAAGGAAGGAAGGAAGGAAGGAAGGAAGATATATACTGGTTAAGAAGTAGTTAACACCAGAAGTCCACAGTGCAGGTGATGGCATGAAAACTGATTGTTCAAATATTTGTTCTTTAATGACCCACTCACTTAAAATGCTCCTCATATCGTTTCCGTCCCTTATACTTGTGCATCTTCCTCTTTCTGCTAGGCCTTTTCTTCTTTCTCTTAGTCCTTCTGATTTTCACTGCCCATGCTATACTTAATGAAGGATGAGTTTTGATCTTAGTACTTTTTCTACTTAATACACAATATTATATTCTCTTTCATTTTAAGATATCAGTTATCCATTTAAGGTATTTGTCCTTTCAAAACTTCCCTTCCTTTTAGGATTGATTCCTAAATTAATTCTTTATGTTATCACCTGATGCTCTTTAATATAACCTACTTTACCCCTCCATGTCTTCTCTCCCACCTCTCAATTTGTCTGCTGCAAGTAAGTACCTTTTATTTGTCGAGCCATTCTGGTTCCAGGGAAGCCTTAGAGCTAAATAAGGTGACATGAGATGGGTAACAGAAGTTACTCTCCAAGTCATAGTAATCCACTGCAACAAGTGTCACCAGTAACTTCAAAGAGAAAAGAACACTGGTGACAGTATGCCCTGAAGCCAGTCCCCTAAACTTCTCTCCTGTAACCAGAGCACTGAATGTTGAACATTACCTGCCTGGTGGCAGGAGCACAAAACAGGCCCAGTAATGCCATGCACGCACCAGCCCTCTGTAGAAGCAGGCCCCAGTGCAGAGAGTGGTGATGTGTGCCTCACACCGACAGAGACAAATACCCACAGGACACTGCTAAACACCAAGGGCTGCTTTGCTGGGGCCACCAGTGCATTTGGTGTTCATTACCAACACCCAGGTAGAGCACCCTCCTTAGAGAGCCTTTTTGGTTCTCCTAATAAGCTCTGGCTGACATTGTCACAGTTTAAGATGGGAAACCCTTCTGAGTCTCCTTCCCTGGTGACTTTTCTGCATTTCAGACTTCCTCCTTCCTCCAAGACAATTACCAACCTCTCTCACAACCATTCTATATGCTCCAGAAACAGTGGTTTCTGAAGTTCAGAAGAAGGAAAAAAAAACATGTGCTCAACTAGTCAAATTTTCAAGTGCTAATATTTTAGAAAATACTAAAAAGAAGAAAACATCCCAAGTATAAAAACAATTTAATTACAGATCTTGATAACATTATATTAAAATCACTACTCTTGTATAAGTTTAATCATGACAGTAGACATTAAACAGACAGACACAGGGCATGGATGTCATCTGTAATGCATTCATTTGAAGATGATTTCTTCTCTTTCCTGGGAAGAATTCCAAACCAGAAGTCAAAGGACAGCTGTTTGGCTCCAGATGTTTTTGGAAATCACCAATGCACTTTTAAACTGAGAGTCGGGACCCAGACAGCGATGTTAAAAACATTAAATAGCTGGTTTATAATACCTATAAATTAATTTCTTTTAGCATTAAAATAAAAAGAAGAAAAGATGGCAAAGGCTTAGTTTAAAGTGACAACCATTAAAATAATCTCAGATGGAAAGAGAGTTCCTATCAGGAATATGTGAGCCATAAGCTCTTAGGCAAAATTTTAAAGTGGCTATTTAGTTAGAGAATCTACAGCATGACAATGACATTCCATGGATAAACTAGTATATAGAAAATACATTAGAAATCCCATGTTATGTAAGAAGGTTAGAAGTGGTAAGGTGCTACCCGAAAGAACTAAAACACATTTTACACATGCTGACACAACTGTGTGTTTCTTCAAAAATACAGTCAGGGTAATTGTTCACTTTGTAGATCTCCATTTTGCTCAACAATCTTATTACTTCTATACTAAGGGATATAAAGGTAATAAGCACATTTTATCGTAATAATGTTATTTAAGGTTTTTACATTGTGAACAACCTGGTTCCTTTCTTTTCAAAGCATTTTTTAACAGAATTTAGGATCCAATTCACATGATCCCCCACAAATAAGGGGATTTCCAAATCCACAAATAAATTAATAGTGACTTAGAACTATTTTTTAAGTGACTTTGCTGCATTAAGATGTAGCTCACTGGTACCATACACCACAAAATAAAATCATCTTGCATACTTTAATACTCTCTCTCTCTCTCTCTCTCTCTCTCTCTCTCTCTTGCCTTCTCCCCACTGTTTTTATCAGTGTGTCTGTGTCTGCGTTGCTCAGAGTCCTGCTGAATGACATAAACTCTGCAGCTGCTGAACTCCAAACGCTGAGTCAATAATTTTTGCTAACAGGTTCTGACAATAACTATAATCTTATTGATAACACCCAGTGAGAAAATGATTGTTAGTGATGGTAATGGAGCCAGAGTTTGATGAAAGGGGTTGAAGCTGGTCCAGTAATAATAGCTGAGGTATAAAGTTTAAACCTCTTTATTGCATAGCTGACCCCAATTACATCTCAAGACAAATAACACCCTTTACTCAAACACCTGGTACCAAATGTGGCCACTTCAAATTTCTCCCTCATGGGAGCATCTAATCATTTTGGGGTATTCAAACAATGAACATTAATTGCTAGTTTTGTACTTGAGATGCTGGACATCTCTGAAGTTGAGCAAATTATTTTTTTAAATGCTTTGGCTTATTAAGAATGATTTTAAGCACTTCCATTAACTAATGATTGGGGAAAAATTAATAATGCAAGCTAAGGTACAGATTAGGCACATGACAGACAGTTCATGAAAAATGCAATGTGCTTTTTAATGGCACCTGAGTGTTCTAGTTGCATCAAAATGGATTGATGACTGTATTTATCTCAAAATGGTAAAATTGCTGAAAACATGAAGACTTCCTGCTTGGCACTAACACTGTAAATTTACTTAGAACTAAAGCATAGAAGACATTTTTAATATATATGGGACTTCCACGGGGAAACTGCAGGTCACTTCTTTCAGGTGGGCTATTGTACGTTCACAACAAAAGTCTGAGCCTCGTTCTAGAACTGGCTAAGAGGCTCCAGTCCTTAGCTGGATACATTGAATAAGTTAGAAATTTATGCTAATGCTGCTTTGTCATCTATAAAATACAGTAATGGCTGTGCCTACTTTAAATGATTTAGTGTGAGGAACCTTGAACACAGCTAGCCTGTAAGAAGTTGTAATCTGTATTTCTTTAAAATTTTTATTTACTTTTTATTTCATATGCATTGGTGTTTTGCCTACATGTATGTATAAGTAAGGGTGTTAGATCCTCTGGAGCCGGTGTTACGAACAATTGTGAGCTGCCATGTGGGTGCTGGGAAGAACAGCCAGTGCTCCAAATTGCTGAGCCATCTCTCCAGCCTGGTTATCTATACTTTTATAATTAGGATTATGGGTAGAACAAAAAGTATCATAACATCTTTGTATTTCTTTAACTAACTAAAACACACTGTTCATTTCTAATAAAGTACTGAAACAGACTCTGAAAATGCTGTTATCTTTTATTTTATATACATTACCATACACTTGTCTTCTACACACTCATAGTCTAAAGACAAAATGACAAGATATCAAGTAATGGCAGTGCTGTGAATTTGTGAGAAGAGATTGTGGTACAGATGAGGAGTCTCAGGACTGAAAATAAAAGGAAAGTGTTCCAGACTTTATAAGTGGAAACAGGAAAGAAAAGCTCATCACAGTCAAGTATTACCTCTTAGTAGGCAGGTGAAGCATGGCCCAAATGATAGTGCCATCCTTCACCATTACAGTTGCTAGTATCACTACACCGTTTGTTGATAAGATATGCTCTCCAAGTGGGAGAGAAGCCAGATCCCAGAAAAGGGCATTGGGTGGTGAAGGACTTTGGATTTTCTCCAATTCTCTAGAAACTCTTAGGGAGCATTTGAAAAAGAGCAACATGAGGGACAGAGGTTCATAAGATCCAATTTACTTTTTCAGGACCTCACAGGTTAATATATTGAAGAACATATTGTACGAACATAAAGAAGTAGAGAAAAGCTTGTAGTAGTCATATATATCCTAACCACCTCCATCAACGTGTCTCAAAGTGTCCCCAAAACCAACAGCTTCTGTATCACCTGGGCCTACCACAAATGTCAGTTTGAGGGTCATCCTCCAGAACAATTACCTCAGAATCTTTTGAGTGTGATGCAGTGATCTGTTACATATTCTAAATGTTAATTAATCTGCTCCAGAGGCCTGCTTATATGCCAGGCCATAAGTGCACCAAGTCATGCTAGTAAATGCTGCAGCCTGTATTGGGCAGAGAGAGAGAGAGATAGGCAGGGCTAAGGTATACAGGCCTTGGAAGCAGAAAGGTTGATGGAGAAAGAAGCAAGGAGTGGAAAAGGAGACACATGTTGGAGTAGACGAAACAAGATCATTCCATGTATCCTGAAACATCAGCATATCATGGAAAATAACAGTCCAAGGGAACGTATGTATTTATGGGGCTTTATTTAGGCAATAAAATTAAGAGCTAGTATAGGTGTGCTAATATTGCACAATCCAGGTTATGGCCTGTTAAGATCCATCAGGTGTCTGTATGCTCATTTATAATGGCAGGTTAAGAATTAACACCGCTAACCAATTAGCTGTAATATAAATACTGGTAAATAATTTAATTAATTCTTTCTTCATGAATGTGAGAACCTAACATGAGAAACACCTTCCTCATGAGCATGATACAGGATATAGTGTGAGGACCTTGGACGAAAAGCCAGAGCAGGGACATTTTTAAATCATTTGCGGAATATGTGAAGTCTGGTTGGTTGGTTGGTTGGTTGGTGGGTGGGTGAGTGGGTGGTTGATAGGTAGGCTAGTCAGTTAATGGATTGATTGGTTTAGTTTTATTTAAGCAACCAGTGCTATGCCAAATCTCAACCAAGCTAGTAACTATTAAGAAATAGCTTTTGGGATAATAGTTGTTAATAAAGTTGCTAACAAAAGGAGAGTATCTAGAAATAACAGTGTCTTCCTCTTAAGAAGATAGAATCTTGAGGATGACTTAGTTAAGCTTCCTTCTATTGCCATCTTGTTCTGAACCAATTCATTTCTCCAACAGTCGTGCCAGATGGATTCCTCTAAAAGTAAATAGAATACTATATTACACTTGTTTTCCCCTTCCTAGGAACAGTTCCTGAAAGATTGTGTATCTACTCCAAATAAAAGATGCCCATTTTACCTGGGTCAACTCTTAAAGGAAAAAGCTGCAGTGCACTCAGGAGTGTCTTAGTTGGGTTTTTATTGCTGTGACAAAACACCATGACCAAAAAGCAAGTTGAGAGGAAAGGGTTTATTCTGCTTACACTTCCACATTGCTGTTCACCCTTAAAGGAAGTCAGGACAGGAAATCAACCAGGGCAGGAACCTGGAGGCAGCAGCTGGTGCAGAGACCATGGAGAAGTGAAGCTCCTGTAAGACAGTAAGTCTTGCTCCACATGGCTTGCTCAGCCTATTTTCTTATAGACCCCAGGATGGCCAGCCCAGTGTTGCCCAACCCAAAATAGGATGGGCCCTTGCCATCAATAAATAATTAAGAAAATACTCTACAGGCTGGACCACAGCCCTATCTTATGGAGGCATTTTCTCAATTGAGGATCCCTCCTCTCAGATGACTCCAGTTTGGGTCAAGTTGACATGAATCCAGACAGTACATCTTGCATTACTGCTTCTTGGGGATGCTGAAGGGTAGGGCATAGCTGGAATTAAGACCACTGCACAAGACCATTCTTCATTCCTTAGTGGATGCTTGTGGATAATTTCAAGACCATCTGATAAAGAAAGCTACTAATGGTCTTTTCCAGAGCACTATATACTGAATCGAAGGAGCAAGAACATTTTCCTCTGTCCCTCCTCCATCTGTTCTTTGTGTTCCTTACTAGCAGAAGCTAACAGTGATCCACTGTGACAAGACAGTGGGTTGAGGATTCTGCACAGTATATAATAACAAATTCTTCAATGGCAGAACTGGAGAGGACAGACAAGAATTACATGGCTCACACACAGAATAAAAGACACTTTCTCTAGGGACTCTTTCCTGATCCTTACAGTAAGTCAAAGTAAAATCTATGCACACTTTCACAGTCATGGTGATGTTCCATTCCCTTAGATTACCACCCTCTAGTTACCAGTCTGCCCTGCTGGACCATGGTTCAAAAAATGCAGGGACTATATTTGATATACTAGTCAGTGTCTTCTTGACACCCACAGATATGTCTGGATATCACTGGTGGCTGTGTGTGTTAAATGTGCCAGACATATCGCCAACCATTGAAGCAGGAGCTGATTAAAGGAAATCCTTTCTAAGAACTAGTAGACTACAGAGGGAAAAAAATATGAGCTATGTGTAATTCTTGGCAAACTAGGAACACTGCCAATACGCACTTTATTTTATAGCATTTGTTATGCAAACTTTAATTTAATATGTCAAACATGTAGACAAGTGAAAAGCATCCATAGAAGAGCTAAGAAAATAAACATAGTGTCCTTAGGAGTTTGATAACACTGCATAAGAATTTAGTGCAGCAACTTGTTAAAACTCACACATTAAAACAATGGTCATCAGATGGGCATGGTGGCACATGCCTTTAATTCTAGCACTTGGGAGGCAGGGGCAGGCAGATCTCTGGGAGTTCAAGGCCAGCCTCGTCTACAGAGTGAGTTCCAGGACAGCCATGGCCACACAGAGAAACCCTGTCTTAAAAAAAAACAAAACAAAACAAAACAAAAAACACACATTGTTCATCGTCCTACATCCTCCATCCAACCCAGCTCTACCCAGAACAAACTCACGCTTATTTCCCACATGATCAACTGTCTGAACCTCAGATTTTTAATTCAGCATTCAAGAGTATACACAAAGGGGCCCCTACCTACTACACTGACTGCTTCTCATTCTTCTGATTCTGATCTCAGTGTGCAACCTAGTTAATTCACATGTTATTCTTTTGAATAAATCAGGTACAAATCTCCTGTCCATTCTTCGGCTGTAGTATATAAACTTTGTGCCTAGGAAGATTTTGCTATAAAAAGATAGATATGAAGATGTACCTTTTCTCCAAGTATCTATATCACAGAATAAAGTCCTCTTCCCCAGGAATTTAAAATTCCCCCTTGACATAGTCTTAATTTCACCTTTCAATCCATGTTTATTTCTGGGTGTTCCTCTTTGTTCTGTAAATCAGTTATTTCTTTTGCATAAACTATAAAACATCTTAGTTGCTGGAGCTCTCTGAAACACTAAGACCCAACTCTATAGTCTAAGTCTTCAGATCTTTAAGTGTAAATGTTTTTATGAAATGATTAACTAGAAAACTACTTGTGATCTTATTTGCTGCAACTACAGAAAGGATTGCTTGATGCAGACTAAACAGCAAAGGCCATATTTGCTGATTTGTGTATTTCTCTATTTCTCACTGTAATAGAATATTCAATGTCTGGCTGCTAAAGGACACAGTAAAAAGGAACAGGTGGTGAAGAAGGGAATGAAAGACGGTGCATGATGAAAAAATAGAAAGGAGGCAGATTACACTGGAGAGGAAAGAAACTAGCAAGGGGTGGGGACAGGAACACAGGGGAGGGCATTGGGAGAAGAAGTCAAATCAGAGCAAAGTATAATGACTGTATATTAGGAAAATTCCATAATAAAATCCATTATTTTGTATACTAACATAAACATTAAAACATAGTAGATCCAAGCCAGTCATGGTAGGAAAAAAACAATCATAGAAATGTTTACAACGTATTATTTACTTGACAGAGCAACATAATTCTCTTAATGCAAAGTTAGATAAGCACGCTGGCTAGGGCAAAATGTATCCTTCATAGGAAGTACATGAAGCAGGCTCCCTGAGCAGATCTACAAAGGAGTGCAGAAGGGAGGACTCCCTGTGGAGAGGCCTTTATCCTGTCATGTTGGAATGTTCTCCCAGACCTTTTCTCAGAAACCCTAACTATAAATACTATTGTCCATTTTTTAGTTGTTCTCCCTGAAACACACACACACACACACACACACACACACACAGAGAGAGAGAGAGAGAGAGAGAGAAGAGAGAGAGAGAGAGAGAGAGCTATTTTTGCTGTTGCTTGCTGCTGCTGTAGCCAGGATCAATACTATGCATATGCAAGATGACAAAAAAAATTTGAAATCTAGCAAAACACACCACTCCACTTCTTGTCAGGGTTAGACTGGAAGACTAAATGCTGCTACAACTGGTACTGCATATATCAGGGCTGCTGCATGTACAGCAGAAGCAGTTAGTTTCCACACCCAGCCAAACTAGGAAAATAGTGACTTCAAGGTCCCTTCTTTCAATTGTGGGAGGACTCTGAGCACAGAAGTGCTAGGATCTCACTGTTTCTTTCAGATCCCATATTGTGGGCCTAAAAATGCAGGAAGATTTCTAGCATATTCCAGAATGGCAGATGACCCACACACATAATGCAGTCACATATGACCACTAAGCACTTGAGACATAGTTCAATTACTCAGGTGTGCCTTAGATGTAAACTACACATTTGATTCAACAACATGTGAATAAATAGGAAAGGCACCTCACCCATGTTTATTAATGGGTTCTGAAATATTTTTAGAAAGTTGATTTAAATAGGGCTTTATGCATGCTAGACAAGCTTTCTATCACTAAGCTACATCCACACTCATGATTTTTTTTTTTTTTTTGAGAAGGAATCTCACTGTATACTTTAGACTTTCATGAATTCACCATGTGTCTGCCCCACCCTGCTAAATGTTGAAATTACAGACATGGGCTACCACATCTGGCTTAAATACCTTTTCAATTATCTTTTCTTTTTTTCTTTCTCTAACACAGCTATTTAGGAAGTTTCAGTGATGTGTAGTTTGCATATGTGGCTCACATTCTGTTTCTATTGGACAACATCTATCTACATGGATTTCCATGATTTAGGTGGAGAACCTCAAGGCTGTGGCTGACTAACAGATAAACTGTATGAGGCATTGTTTAGTCCTCCCACCACTCAGGACTGAGTCAGACAGAATGAGATATCCATCTGATCTGGATCTTCTTTTAATTCAAGAAATAAGACAACTTGGTCCAAATAGTTGGATGTCATGGTACACAACACAGAGTCCAGAAATCACCCCCAATGGTTTCAGAAGAGAGTTGCCCATGGAGGACAGTATCTGAGGGAAAGTCTGTTCCACCAGGGTTACCCAAGATTCTTTAACTTCGCATAGCTTGCCTTCGGAGACTATAAACAAAAGGTATGACCAAGACAGAATTCTGAAGTTATCTCTTTGTCTTACTTAAGGATTCTGTTGCAGTGATGAAACACTATGACCAAAAGTAAGTTGGAGGGGAAAGGGTATATTCCAGATTACTCTTCCAGATAACAGTCCACCACTGAGGGAAATCAGGGAAGGAAGTCAAATAGGGCAGGAATCTGGAGGCAGGAGCTGATGCAGAGGCCATGGAGGAGTGCTGTTTACTGGCTTGCTCCTCATGGCTTCCTCAGTCGGCTTTCTTATAGAACAGAGGCCTATCATCCCACAAAGGACTGGGCCCTCCCCAACCAACAACTAATTAAGAAAATGCTTTACATCCAGATCCTTTGGAGGCATTTTCTCAATTGAGTTTTACTCCTTTCAGGAACCGCTAGCTGCATAAAGTTGACATAAAACCAGTCAGTATACACTTCATCTGGGCTACTGAGGTATGGAATGCAGAAGCTACCTAACATGTCTCTATTTGGTGATTTGGTGATAAAGGCCTGCAACTCTAAAGTTTCTAATGTAAAAAATGAGAAAAATAGTAGTACCCATGCATACTGCTTTTAAAGCAAAGGTCTTGGGTCACCCCTGCTCTTCCCAAATACCCTCTTTTATTTTTTCTTTCAGTTTCTCAAGATAGGGTTTCTCTGTGTAGCCCTGGTTGTCTTGGAACTTGCTCTATGGATGAGGATAGCCTCAAATTCAGAGATTTGCCTGCCTCTGCATTCTGAGTGCTGGGACCATGACATTTTTGTTGTGATTAACGATGTTTATTAAGAACTCAACATTGTTAGCAGCTATTATTTCTTTGCTTTATTTGTTTGTTTGTTTTTGATACTCACTATGTAGCTCTGGCTGTCCTGAAGTCACTAGGTAGACCAGGCTGGCCTTGAACTCACAGAGATCCACCTGCTTCTGCCTCCCCAGTGCTGGGATTAAAGGTATGGGCCACCATAACCAACAAGCTATTATTTCTCAGTAGTATCATTAGTACTTCACTCAGGTTTAGGATAATATTGATTGTTGGTTTTAAAAGATGAGAAAATGAGGACTGGAGAGATTGCTCAGCAGTTAACAATACCTGGTGCTCTTCCAGAAGACTGAAATTCACTTCCAAGCACCCAGATCAAGCAGCTCACAACTACTTGTAATTCCAGTTCTGGGAGGATCTAACACCCTATTCTGTTTTCTTCTAGCATTCACATACATACATACACAGAGACACACAGACATGAAAAAAAATAAAAGGACATCACTTTTTTAAAGGTTTAAAAAAAATGGAATCTTGAACAGGGTTCAAATCCCTAGGACTAAAAGATTTACAACATTTATAAGTAACTTCCTTGTCTTCTTTTGTGGCCTGTATATATTTTGGTTTAGGAGCAAATATGATATCCATTAGACTATGCAGCCCTACCAATAATACATTCTGTGCAGAAACCCAAGCAGTGGCTTTGAGTGAAGCATCACAGCACACAGAACAGCACAGGACAAGCCACTGTATAGTCTTTCCTCTTATTTCCACTTAGTAAAAACAATGTATCCAAGAAACACTTGAATTTGTTGTTTTGAACATTCAGGTTATATTAGTTTCCTGTTCCTGCTGTAACAGATCACTGACTGGAGTGGCTCAAGGGAAGATGCATGTATTATTCTCTTACACTTCTGGGGGTTCAGAACTCCAAGTTCAATTTCACTGAGCTAACATCAAGGGAAGATGCATGTATTATTCTCTTACACTTCTGGGGGTTCAGAACTCCAAGTTCAATTTCATTGAGCTAACATCAAGGTTCTAACAAGACTATTTTTCTTATGGACATTCTGAATTGGTTTCTTTGCATTTTTCAGCTTCTGGTGACCAACTGTATACCACTGCCTGGAGCTCTTTCCTCTACCTTCAGAATACCTTCCTCTTGGAGGAAGGTCTAATACATTGGTTCTGAAAGGCTGATTTCAATGCTGAGATCTTGTTACTGCTCCTTCTGGGGCATTCTCTGATTGGTTAATAAAAGTTGCTGATGTCCAATTAGCTGGGCAGAAAGAGAATAGGAAGGTGGGACTTTCTGAGACTGAAACAGGAACCCTTCATTTTACACAGAGGAATCTCTCTTTCTGCCAAGAGACACGGAAGCAGGCAGATGTGTCAGAGATCTCTGCAAAGTTACAGCAGACCACATGGCTGTTTGGGATTAGGAGGTCCAGTTTAATTTAGATTATTTAGTTGAGAATCTGCCCAGCTAAGGGCTAAGTGTTGAAACATTAAAAGGTCTTGGTGTATTTAATTATTGGGGAAAGGGCTACAGTGGCCTATAGGCCACCAATCAAAACAATCCAGGCCCATTGGCCTCCTGCCAAGCCCTTCCAGGCTGTCTGTAATTCTCCTGGTCTAATATAACAGTTTATATTTATTAATAAATATCTGACAGCTGCCCTGCCAAGCTGTCCCACCAGGTCTAAGGCAAGTCAAGCCTGCCAATCTCCCTCCAGACCACCAACTGCTCCGCTGGTTAATATAACAACTTATCATTATTAATGAAGATATTAGTTAACAGAATTTAGGTTGCAGGTGGTAAAGGCCACCCTTGGTCCCAGACTTTTTCCCCAGAACAAGTCAGACCCCCCAGTTAAGATGGTCCAGGTCTGCTGGCCTCCTGCCAGCCTGCTAGTTGCTCCACTGGCCTAATCTTATAGTTTATACTTATTAATAAATACAATTGATAACTAAGTTGCAGTTTCAGTACACCACTTCAATACCTACTTCCATCATCACCTCTCTTGCTCCCTGATTCTGGGAACTACTGCCATTCTCTTACCCACATGACCCATGTGGACCATTCTTCATCAACAGATCCTAAACTTAATCACACCAACAAGGGGCCTGTGTCAATGAACTAACACTCACAGCTCTGTAGACAGAATATGAGCAGACTTGAGAGGATTATCAGACAGCCTATCACAAATTCCAAAATGAAATTGTTAAAATATTGACTAATATATAACTGTTGATACAAAACTCTGAAATTAAGCTCAAAGTCTGGTGACCATAAAGCATTATAATACAATTTACTCTTCATCAAGCCACTAAGCTCAGCTTCAATAAAGTCACTTCTACCACAGGCTTTACTTTAAACCCCTGCTCTCTCCCTGTCCTCACCTCTCCCTGTCTCCTACAAGTCCCCAGAAAAGCACATGATTTTTGTTTATTTGTTTGTTTGTTTTGTGGTTTTTTGAGATAAGGACCTACAGTGTAGCCTTGGCTGGCTTAGAACTCACATGTTGACCAGGCTGGTTTATAATTTACAACAGTCTTACTGCTCTGCTGGGTGCTGGAATTGCACACATGCATCACCACACCTGAGTGCACGTTCTCTTTCTATACCAGTTTTTCTCATTGTCCTACATGGTCAGCTTGTGTCTCCATATCCCTGCCATTCTATTTCTCTCATCCCTATCATGTTTCATCTCTATGACACATAATGTCTTCTGGCTCCCATCTGAGTATCTTAGAAAGCACGGAATAAACTTTGGTACTTCTTTAACTCTTCATGGTACTTAACATGACTTAGCATGTCCTCAGTGAACATCCATGGAACTGCCTCCTAGCTGATCACCTAGTATGTGACATAGACACAGATGAGAAACCTCCTCTTGACTGAGTAACAACAATCGGACTTTCCCTCTCCTCTTAAATAGCTAGAAAGCTACACAAAACACGGTGAATAACAATATTTAGGCACTGTATGCAGGTCTCTGACATACAAGTGGGCGTACTTTCCAAATCCCAAGGTGGAAGCCTAAGAATTCAGCCAAGTTGAAAAGACAGAAATTTAACTCAGTGAGGACAACAGTAAACGGAATTCATAGAAAAGATGGTGCTATACTGGCAGAGCTCCTCAAATCTGCAGATTTAAGGCCTCCCTCCCACCCCCACAGCGTGTGTGTGCATCCCAGGTTCAAAGGTACATGCCCTTAATCTCAGGAGGCCGAGGAAAAAAAAGACAGCAAATTTGAGCCCAGCCTAGTCCTAAAAATAAACTCCTGGAACTGAGAAGATGGCTCAGGAGGATCAGTGGGGGCTGGGCTTGAGGGCCTTGGTTCAGATTCCCACCACCCACACAAAGCAGAACACAGCAGAGAGCGCCGCCTCTACTTCCCAGAGCTGGGAGGCCACAAGAGAATGCTACAGGATGCTCACTGGCCACCGCATCCAGACAATCAGTGAGTCCTAGGTTCACTGAGAAACCCTGTCTCAAAGACAAGGAGGAGGAAAGACATTTGATATCAGCCTCTGGCTTCCACCCGCACAGGACAAGTGTGTGCACCCCCATACTCTCGTTCACACACCACACATACACACACCCCTCAAATCTTCATCTGAAGACTGAACCCTGCAGGAAACAAACTTACAAAAGGCAAAGGGACACATGTTTCTGAGAAAGCTGTAGGGACATGGAATGATTTGTGTACTCAGTATCCAGAGTGGAAAGACACCTTAACATCTGAAATTCACCCCCAGAAAAGCATTGGAATGAGGACTGAATTATGCTAGACAAAAGCAAAATTCTAGACTCAACCCAACAAAACTTTAAAACAGCCTTTAAAGAATACAAGTTGTTATGAGTAACTGCATGGTTAGAATGGTCTAACCCAGTGTGGCACTATTTAAAGAAACATAGCAACAAAATCCAACATCTAACACCCTCCCATCATTCACTATAACCAGTGATAGCCAACATTCTATTACAATTTACCACACAAAAGGAGCAAGGAAATATGATCCATAATAGAGGTCAATTAACCAAGGATAGTCTCACAAATAACAGAAGTGACAGAATAAGTAAAGATGCTAAAACAGCTATGATTATGTTTCTTATTTCCAGGCCTATAGTCAGAAACGTGAATGCAATTTAGTGAGTAGGAAAGATACAAATAGCTCATATGGGCAATTTGGATATCAAATACACACTATCTGAAGTGAAACTATAGTGCATGAGTATAAAAGAATGCTGCTGTAATTACCAATGTACCATTCTAGCCATTAACCATAAGTCATTGGAACATCCTTGTACATGGAGACAAAAATTGTTCAGTGGTGACCAGAAGTGGGAAAACCACTTTGAGATATTTTTAAACTGGGAGACACAAGACACCTTACTATGCCATGAAACTTAGTCAATCCAATTTCACAGACATGGATGTTACAAATGATTGAGGCATGTCGGAATCCATGAGCTTAATTAAAGATATGATGCAAAAAAAGAGTGTCTATTAGACAAGAATTTGGTATTGGCAAGTGATGTTTGCATCAATTTGCTTAATTAGATCAGTACTTTTAAAACAATTTGTATAACATAGGATTAAAGGGCTGAATTTCAAAGGATTGAACAGAAGCCACAATCATGGTTTCAAACAAATCATCTGCAAAAAATTGTAGGCTTAAAATAGCAATTAGCTGTCCACAGAAAAAAATTAATGGGTACTATTTCTATCAATTGAATAACCATGTATAATATGCCTTTGCTTGAATCACTAATAAGCTAACCTTCACCAAATTTTTCAGAGTGGGAGCACACTGCCCCTCATATTTATTTCAGAACTTGTGGACTTCAAATAAAATTGATCTCAGGTGCATAACCACTGTGTTGTTTTGGCTGGGGGAGGAGAATAATCGGCAGGCAGAGATGATAAACCTTCTACCCTCATGCTTTAAAAGCATCTATTTGTAGACATAAAGAATCAGTCCCTGGACAATGACTCCATGCATTAACCTTCATTTGAAGATTTAATTCAAGACTCCTCAGAAAATGCATTTCATAATTCAAAATCAAATACCTTGGTCACTGGTCCTGCTCACTCCTCTTCTCGAAAGTGCAAAGAAGTATTTAGGAGGAAAATAATTCCATGAAGAAGGGAAGTTTTTAAAATTTAACTTAAAACAAATTACCCACCTTTATTTATAGCAAACTTGCTTGAAAGACATTTAGAGCACAGGTGACCAGCCTTGCTTTAGCTGTTATCCTCTGGTCTGTATTGGCTGGTCTTATGTCAACTTGGAACACAAACTAGACTTATCTGGAAGGAGGGAACCTTAATTGAGAAAATGCTTCCATAACATCCAGCTGCAAGGTATTTTCTTAATTAGTTATTGCTGCAGGAGGGTCCACACCATGGTGAGTGGTTCCATCTCTAGGCTGCAGGTCCTGAATTCTATCTGAAAGCAGACTTTGGAAGCCATGAGGAGCATGCCAGAAAGCAACACTTCTCCATGGCCTCTGCATCAGCTCCTGCCTCTTGGATCTTGCCTGGTTTAAGTTCCTGCCCTGGCTTCTTTCAGTGATGGACTACAATATGGAAGGGCCAAATAAGCCCTTTTCTCCCCATCCTGCATTTTGGTCATGGTGTTTTGTTCCAGCAATAGAAGCCCTACGACATCACCTAAGACTGCCTCTTCATCCGTCACAGATATGCCAGTTTGTTATCATGAAGTTCTCCAAAATATTAATGTTTCTGATCCAGAGAATATGTGAGTGTTAAATTATAATGTACTCTGATTAAAATTAATATACATATGGATGGAACTAGAATAGCTCATCCTGAGTGAGCTAACCCAGACCCAGAAAGATGCATATGACATATATTTACTTATAACTGGATTTTAGCCATAGTACAGGATAACTATCCTACAACCAACAGACTGAAAGGAACAGGAACATAGATTTTGTTAGCCGTTAGTGGGACACTTTACCCTAGTGGAGCTGCCATGTAGACCCCTAGTATAAGAGGAAGGTCTTAGCCTTCATATGACTGCTGAACTGAAGGGGACTGATATGTAGGCCACCCCTCACCGGAGGAGTAGAATAAGTGGGAGAAGAGGGAGAGGGTGGGAGAGTGGGACCGGGAGGGTGCTGTGATGGAGATATAACTTGAAGTAATAAATAAACATTAAAAAAAGAATATACATATTCTTTTCTATGAAATAAAGCATTTAATTGAGGCCTTGCTTACAGTTTCAGAAGGTGAGTCCACAACCATCATGGTGGGGAGTAAAGCAACATGCAGGAAGGCCAGGCGTGGTGGCACACACCCAGCACTCAGGAGGCAGAGGTAGGCAGATGTCTATGAATTTGAGGCCAGCCTGGTCTACAAAGTGAGTCTTGAACAGCCAGGGCTCTGTTACACAGAGAAACCTTGACTTGAAAAACCAGGAAAAAAAAAAGTCCAAAGTTTAAAGTCTCTGAGAATCAAGGTAATCTCTTAACTGTAACCCCTGTAAAATCAAAATGAAAAAACAGACCACAACTTCCAACTCTGCATCTCCATGTCTGAATGTCAAAGTGCTCTTCATATCTCCAGCTCCTTTCAGTTTTGTTGACTACAACACACTTCTCTCTCTGGGGCTAGTTCCTCACCCAGTCTGCAGCTCTCCTCACAGGTACCCCACCACTCTGGCACCTACGACATCTTGGGATCTCTAAGAATCCAGGTTTCACCTTCACAGCCTCATACAATGAAAGCCTCCATTGAAGGACACTCCTGAAACATGCCTGACCTAGACAGTTTTCCTTATGCTTGGTTGGAGATGCCACAACCCCTTTCTTATATCTTTGACTGTAAAGCCAGACCCACATGCCAAAGCTGCCAAGTTCTGCTGCCTGCTGGAACTTGGTCCCCTAGTTCAATTGCATTTAAACCAGCTTTCTATTGTTGATGGTTCCTTTCACTGCTTAAGCTTTCCTTTAAGTCCTTTTCACAAGTTGGAAGCTTAGCTCGGTGGGGTCTTGCTCTGAGGTCACCACTCCCTTTATCCCATTTAGGATCAGTGTTCTCTTACACTTTTAACTCCTTGATTGCAGGAGCTTCTGCCTTCTTTCTATTGTACAATTCCCAATGTTCTTTTTCTCTTCAAAGTGTACATTTTGTATTTTTCCTTGCTCAACTTGCTCCTTTTCATGGTAGGTCTACATAAGAGTGACCACTAATAACCATGTGACACAGTTAATATTAGGATGTCATGAAATCTCCTCTGCCAAGGCCATTAATCCAAAATTCTTCAATTTTGCCTCTTGAAAATTTTTAGGACAAGGGCAGAAATCAGCCACTTTCCTTGCCAATATATCACAAGAATCACTTACTAATAATATGCTTCCCCTCTGAAACTTCTTGAGCTGGTTCTACATTCCACCAACAAGCAGCCTGATCAGGTCTATCACATCAATACCCCACTCCTGGTACCAATTTATGTCTCAGTCGCTGTTCTGCTGCTGTGAAAAGACATCATGGTCAAAGCAAGTTGTATGAAAGAAAGCATTGAATTGGAGGCTTGCTTATAGTTTCAGAGGCTTAATCATCATCATCATCATGTGGGGGAGTGTAAAAAAATATGACTAATTAAATTATTTACCCAGTATTTATATTATATTTAATTGGTTCAGCAGCTAATCCTTAACCTGCCATTAAAAATGAGCACACAGAGACCACATGGATTTTAACAAGCTTTGGCCTGAGTTGTGCAATCCTGGCCCATTTAAGCTAGCTCAGAAGTCTATTACCCAAATATGACCCCAGATATACATACGTCCCCTTGGACTGCCATTCTCCACGATATGCTGATGTTCCTGGCCATGTGGAATGATGTTCTTTTTTCTAACCCATGGCGTGTGTCTTCTTCTTCCTGCTGCTGGCTGGAATCCTTTCTTCTTGCTGCTGCTGGAATGCCTGAATCTTCTGTCTAAAGCTCAGGCTTCCTGCTCTAATCTCAGGAAGTCCTACCTTTCTCTGTCTTTGCCCAATCTCAGGCCTCAGCATTTATTTAACCAATCAGAGTCAATGTAACTAACAGACAGCAAACAGGACCAATTAACATTTAGAATGCTTAACACTACCCCAACAGGGGAGCATGGCAACATGCAGGCAGACAAGAACTGGAGCAAGACCTGAGGTGTGAGCCACTTCCTGATCCATAGGCAGAGGGGGGGAGAGAGAGAGAGACTGGGCCTGGCTTGGACTTTTGAAATTGTGATGCAAGTTAGTATGAAAGCTGAGTTAGATATAGAACTTTAAACTCATGGAGATGGTTAGATAGTAGAATGTTAAAGTCAGGTGCCAAATACATATAGACTGGACATTGGGTATGTATGCTAAGCCATATAACCCTCATAACTGTGGCCTAATTACCTCTGTTGTTTTGTATTGTATTTATTATTATAAGAGAAAGAGCCATTTGTTGGACTGAAAGGGGGAGCTGTTGGGGAGAAAAAGATATACCTTAAACTTAAAAAAAAAAAGGAAGGGGTTGGGTGGGTTGAGGCAGAAGAGAGTGGGAGGATGGGACTGGAGGGGGGAGTAGGGAGGGGATTGTGATTGAGATGTAACTTGAAGAAATAAAAAATAAAGTTAAAAAAATACACATATTCTTATTAGACCCCATAATGCTCCCAATGTGCATACTGTTTGTTCCTCAAGCTACAGGGCCATATGACATATGATGGAAGTTATATATGACGATGCTGAAAATCCTCTTCTTCCAAATGGAGCACATCAAATGGAATAACTAGCAGCACAGTGAATGACCTTGGCCACACACAAAAAAAAGTCAATGTCTTAAAGAAAAGTGGATTTTGTCATTACAGGTCACTATTTTCCAGGGCTATTAGCTAAATACTTGGAAACATCCTGTGTGCCTACCTCCTTTCACTTGGACAAAGCTGTGACAAGCTGGTGTTCCTTTGATGGAAGTTGAGTAGTATATATTGGGGGAGAGGGCAATGGGAGTGTGCAGTTAATATAACTTGTATTGAGTTCATGAGAACTGTTTAATGTTGATCTAAATAAGGATCCACATAGCCTAACAAGCATTTATTAATTGGATCAAATACGATTTTTCCAAATAAATAAAAGTGAGGTGCAATTGTGCTTATTAGCTACATCGGAAGTACTCATGGTCACATTCTAAAACTTGTGTTCACCATGCTAGTCCACCATCCCTACTTAAGTAATCCACATACTCTTAAAGTCTTGAAGTCCAACCCCAAGTCTCCACCCACAGGCTATATATATAGCCAACCCCAAATCTGCTCCTCCAGGTTTCTTCAGGAAACAGTGCATGATGCCAAATCTCAGATTCCCTTCCTATGCACAAACCTGATGCTGGTTTGACATCCCCCCTCCCCGCCCCTGCATGCTGTGACCTCCGTCCTCCCCAAGGACCCCCAGCCTAGCTCTGCTCAGGCTGCTGGGCCTTGCTCGAGATTGGTCTCAGTACTCCCACTCTCAGTCACCCCTTTGTTCCTTTGTACTGTACCCACACCTCGGGCCCTTGCCAGCTCCTACCTTTTCTGGAACTTCACAGTACCCTCACTCTACAGGTCCCACTATCCAAGCAGCCTTGACATCATGGGTTTTCGAATCAGAAGATTCTACCAACCTAAGTGCATGAATGAGAAGACGACACTGTAGGTGAACTTGACATATATGGATATTTTTCATATAATGGCTAATTACTCATCATAAACATGGTATTATCATTATATGTCATCTACAGATGAATTAACTTGCCTATTTTTACAAATGCTATATAATTTGAGGAATTCTCACCTTCATAGAGTTTAGTGCTTCTAGAACCAGTCCCCAAGTACACTGAGAAGCAGTTGTGTTTATTTGCCCTTTCCTCTACCAGTATGTTTGTCTCATTATAGCAGGATTTTGCTGTAGCAGTACTTTGTGATGTTCTTTCTGAACTAAAAAGCTATCTGTCACATAGTAAGTGATCAGAAACACCGATGAAACAAAAATGCAGCCATGGCTATTTTAAGTGGATCGAAAGTACTTTCTGAGGACTTGATCTTGAGTAGATTTTTTCCGCCCTGGCTTTGAACATGCTCTGTGCTGAAGAATCTAGAATATTATGAGGGAACTGCTAATTAGCGAGGGGATGCAGCAGATCTCCACACTCTTCTCACAGATACAATGATCCTAGAAGGTGCGAATGCACTTATAGCAAGCAACAAGTCACTCTAACCTCATTGAATCCCCCGGGCAGACACAATACCGCGTGCCAAAGCACATTCCATCAATACTTGTTTAAGGGTTTCTAATGTGTCTGGAGTGGGGGAGGTCCATGATCTATGATTTTGGAAAATACCAATCAATAAATTATCACTGTGAACTGGACAGGATTTAGAATCAACACACCTGTGGGTGTGTCTATGAGGGTGTCTCAAAACAGTTTTTTTTTTTTTTTTGAAGGAAAACACACCCTAAACATGACCAGCACTTACTCCACCAGCTGGGTCCCAGACTAAATAAAATTGGAGCTAAGTGTCACCCTTCACCTTTTTCTGCTCCACAACTATAGACTCAATATGACCAGACATCTCATTAACCTGCCTCTATACCATCCCACCATAATGACCTGCACCCTAAAAGTAAGAGCCAATACAAATCATTCCTCCTCTAAGTATGTGATATTTCATCACAGCAATGAGTAAAGTAACTAATACAGAAAATTGGTAATAAAGAATGAATTTGTTGCTACAACAAAGCTGACCGAGTGATTCTTGGGCCTTTGGAATGCTCATTTTCCGGTAGCAGAAAGTTCAAGACAGAATCGCATTTCATTCATTCTGTGTAGAGGTTTTTTTATCCATGTCTAGAGTAAGAGAGAGCAACAAGCAGAGCAGAAAGGAAAAAAGGTGCAATTTGGTGAAGAATGGAGCAAGAGCCAGTTTAAGGCTGTGGGAAAGTGTGTGAGAGACATCAGCTGTAACTGACGGAGCTACACATCACTACAGAGACCTACTGGCTGCAGTGGGACAACAGCACAGGGGCCTTTGGGACAAGACCCTACTCACTGAAGAATTCTTCAACTTGTGAAAAATGCATGGAGTAGGATAGAAGGGAGAAGGGGGAGATGGTGGCGGGGGTGGGACTGGAACGAGTAGAAAGAGGGCACTGTGATGGAGATGTAACTTGAAGTAATAAATAAACAAGCAAATGAAAAAGAGTGTCTGAACCAAGAATGATGCTGAGGGCTTCCCAACTTACACCCAACTTCCTCAAAAGTGTTTCCTGAGGTTCAGCACACAGACCCTGTGGCAACTTGCAACTGTGGTCCAAGAGAGCCAGGTTAATCATCCATGAGGTTCTAGTTTTTCTAGCATGAACAATGAAAAAGTAAGGGAGTCATGGAAGGCTGAACAAACATTCCAGAAGGTCTTTGAGGTCAGGTGGTGTGTTTAATGGTCTTATTTCTTGCAAAGAGGTTCTGAAACACCATTGCATGAAGTTGATAAAGTAAGGCCTAAGTGGCAAAGGAAACCCCAGGATTTTGGAGGTGCCAAGAGCATGGTATGTTTGCTGAGAAAGATTGCTAGCACAGAATGAAACTGACTGAAGAAAGAGATCTACAATTAACAGAACTGAAGAGAAAGGGCTGATGGAGGATATAAGAGTAGAAATAATTTCATCATTATCCCCAGATACCAAATATGGAGATGCAGGTCCCAGACTGAATGAAAAGGAGAAAGAGATTACAAGGTTGCAGCCTGCAACTCCATTCCTGGACTATGGTGGCAGTGGGACCAGCCGATGCACATGTGAGCAGCTACTTCAGCCTCCTGCCAGCATGATGTTTGCCATAATGGTCTGTACTTTTAAACAATGTCAAAACAAATGTTTCTTCCCTTAAGTTTTTTTGTTTTTGTTTTTGGTTTTTTGTTTTGTTTTGGTTTGGTTTGGTTTTTTGGTCATAGCTATGATTATAGTAACTAACACCATCATCGAATTTAGCATTTCATATGCATGCCATGAGGCTCTTCTAAAAGGCTTGAGCAAAGAACACCATGGCGTGACCCATTTCACTAGAACTACACTGATGCATCCTTCCAGAAGGGGAATATTGGGAAAGGTCTGATAGGCTGATTTCAATGCTAAAATCGGGTTCCTGCCCCTTCTGAGGCAGTCTCTTGATTGGTTAATAAAAGTCACTGATGGCCAATTAGCTGGATAGAAAGAGTATAGGAAGGCAGGACTTCATGAGATTAGAACAGGAACCCTGCATTTTACACAGAGGATTAATTCATTCCACCAGGAGACTTGGAAGCAGATAGATGTGTTTGAGGATGCTGGAAGGCACATGGTGATTTGGGACTAGGTGATCCAGGTTAACTTAGAATAGCTAATTGAGACTCTGTCCAGCTAAGGGTTAAAAGCATTGAAACATTAAAATGTCTTGGTGTATTTAATTATTGGGGAAAGGACTATGGCAGCTTATAGGCCATTAGTCCAAGTAATCCAGGGCTGTGGGACTCCCAGACTCCCATTGAACTCTGGAGAATCTCCTGCCAAGCCACCGCTAATTCTACCGGCCTAATATAACAAATTATATTACTTCACAGAGTTTAGGTTACAGGTGGTGTAGGCCACCCTTGGTCCGGGGCTCTTTCCCCAGGATAAATCAGGCTACCAGTTAAGGTGGGCCAGGCCCATCAGCTGATATTCTGCCAGGCTGCTCACTGATCTGCCAAGCTGCTGGCTACTCTGCTGGCCTAATCTTACAGTTTATACTTATTAATAAATACAATTGATAATTAAATTTCAGTTTCAGGGGAGGAGGGCACCAAATCCCGATGTATGTAAAGGCAGGATGGCAGCTTCCATCTGAGAAGAAGATGGGGACAATTCACACCCAGATTCTGCAAAATTGCATGAATGAATTGTCTGTTTCCTAATATCTAAAAATCTAATGATGAGAAAGTTTTGTAGGGAAAGGCAGAATACCAGACACTCATTTGAGCATGTAAATTTTTAAATAGTTCATGTTGTCCAAATGTAAGTGTCAAGTCAGTAGACAGACACCAACACCACCCACTTGGTCTGTCTGAATGAGAATATGCCAAGAAAGCTATCCTGAGGTGGGAGGTGCTATAATGAGCAGGTCTGTGTCCTGCTCAAACACTCAAGCTGCATGCTCCTGGGAGTACCATGTAGGAGAAGGGATTAGGCTGAATGGCATGACTGAATTTTATCCCACAACAATGGCTTCATGACAATACATAAGAAGACCTAGAAAAGTGCTGTATGGAGAACAATGTTTCAATACTAATTATAGGGAGATCCTAGCATACGTTGTTGCATGCATATCACATGACAAAAGTCTGTCATGCTATTTTATACAAAGATAAGTTGCTCCACAGTCAACAAAGAAACCAATGTGCAGATAAATTTAGTGGATGGAGAGCTTTAATGTTGTCACCTCCTATAGGCCTCTAAGCCCCTATTGTTCTATTGCATCCATATATCTACTGTGTCCTTGATAAATGGCACCAGAATACAGAAGGGCTTACTAATAAATAGAATCAGACTTACTCATACACACATTAACATAGAGTAGCATCTGACTACGAGATCTTCCTTTTTCTCCTTGAGTGAGAAAACAGCATACTTTAGCAAACAAATATGAAAATTAACCTTAAAAGATTTTTAAATTATTAAAGTTTTTTGTGTTTTCTTTTTTTTTCAGGACACGGTTTCTCTGTGTACCCATCGCTATCCTGGAACTTACTCTGTAGATCAGCTGGCCTCGAACTCAGAAATCTCCCTGCCTGTGCTAGAATTAAAGGTGTATACCACCATACCTGCCCATAAAATTCTTAATTTTTAACATGAAACTTATTTGCTACCATATCTAGAAAAATTTTTTTCTTTCATGCTGTCTCATACCAACTTAGCCCTAAGAACTACTGATATTAAAAATATACCAAATACCCCAATGAAACTATAATTCATACAAAGTTGCTAATATGAAAAGGATAAAAGAAATTATACCAAGGTAACTAATATTTATTTATGTTAGTGTTACATAAACATAACCCAAAGTCTTGTCCTAGAGTTGTAATGATTCATGATTAAAATAAATTTCCTTCAGTGGAATTTTAACAAAAATCTTATAGTGTCCTTATTTGACCCACGAAACTATCTTTCCTTGTACTTAAATTTGTTATTCACAAAGCAACTTGATATATATATCATTGAATTTCGTCTTCAAAACAACACTGTAAAGAAGGAGTAAAGGCAGCAGCAATGGGAATAGGACAGAATTTTCAACGTGTTTGTTTTTCTAAAAATTTAATTCTCCAAAAGAACTGAAGACCAATCATATTTCATGAATCTCAAAGACATTAAGAACCACAGCATGGCCAAGAGGCAGGAGAAAGCCTTGTGCTGGGCTGAAAAGTAGTGAAGTTCATCAGAGTACCGCTAAAACTAACAACCTCTCCGGTAGCCCCCAAACACAATACCTTTTATTCTTCCTTCTTAAAAGCCTAAGTCTAGACCTGTAGTAATTGTCCTGTGTTGGCCTAATTTTTCATTAGTAATTTTTTTTCCTGGGTTTTGGGCACATATATTTTTAAAGGTTTAGTTAGCTTACTTTCTGTGGCTAACAGTCTAAGATTGGATGGCACATCTGTGTGGCCTCCAGGGAGGTGCCGTGAAGGACAGCATCAGGATAGGAGAGGGTGAAGAGTGCTATACAGCAAGATGAAAGGCTGCAGAGATCAGGAGACCAGCTTTGCCTTCTTATAATAACTATTCTCCTTCAGAGAACCAAGTCACTGCACATGAGCAGCACCCATCTCCTCTGAGGGCAGTCTTTCTCTGACCTAATTACCTTACTAAGCCCCCTGTCTTCAGGGGTCTCTCAACATTGTCAAGAACCAAACTTCCAACATGGACCTATGGAGGACACTCCCAAACCTAATGCCATCCAAAATAAAACGGTCACTAGTAGCCATTCAGCTTTCCATTACCTTCCATTGTCATGTACCTTACTGAAAATAAGAAATAGGAGACCAAAGAATGAAACCTACTCGTTTGTTTCATTGGTTAATATAAGAAAGCAGTGAGTCAAAGCAGAAGCTTAAAGCTGCACCCAGATCAGTGTCATGGGAAAAGTGAGAGATATCATTCTATCATTCATGGACTAACTTCATCCAAAAGGAACAAAGAAGGAAAGAGGAAGAGGAAAGTTCTCAAGATCAGCAGACACAGCTCGGTTTACATACAAGGCCCTTTTGTTTCCAGAAAAAAATTAATTCTCATAGCATTTTATAATTTGGATCAGCTTCAGAAAAATATTACCTATGGTTCTAAAAGAGGACATCTTTCTTTTTTGTTTAAAAAATTAATTGTATGCAAGTCTTATACATACATGGTATTGTTTTTCACAAGGACATTTTCACAGCAGCATACATCCTAAGTTGAGAGCATCCCCCATCTGTACCTAACACTCCCATTTGTCACCCATTTCCCCTCCCATTAGTCACCTTGGTTCCCCTAGATAATTTCACTTTTACTTTCATGTCATATAAAATTACATTATTTTATGTATCTGTATAAAATGTAGGAGCCACAAGTGAGAGAAAGCATAATGTTTGTCTATCTGTGGTTGGATCAATTTGCTTTAAATGATTATCTCCAGTTGTTTTCCTTTCATTTTCCTGCAAACAACATAACATCATTCTTCAGAACTAAAGAAAATTCTTCTGTGTATATATGTTGCACTTTCTTTATCCATTGCGCTGCTGTTGGACACTGTCCTAGTTTCTTTCCTGATGTTATGATAAATACTATGACCCAAAGCAACTTGGGGAGAGAAGGATTTATTTGGCTTCCAGACTACAGTGAGCTGAGCCCTACCAAGTTATGATTAATCAGAAAAACACTCCCATTGGTTTGCTTATGGCCCATCTGATGGAAGCACTCACTCAAACAAAATTCCCTCTTCTAAGATGACACTAGTTTGTGTCAAACTGACAAGAAACTAACCAGCACAGACAGTTAAGCTGGTTTCATAACTAAACCTATTGTGAATAGTGCTTCAATAGTTGATGTGCAAATATCTGTGCTGTGTTGACTTGGTGACTTATTATGTAAATGCCCAGGAGTGTTATAGCTTGATCATATGTTAGGTCTACTGTTGGAGGAAGGTCTAATACATTTCTTCTGATAGGCTGATTTCAATCCTGAGATGTGGTTACAGCCCCTTCTGAGGCATTCTCTTGATTGGTTAATAAAAGTTGCTGATGGCCAATTAGCTGGGCAGAAAGAGTATACAGAGGTGGAACTTCCTGAGGCAGAAACAGGAACCTTGTGTTTTACACAGAGGAATTTCTTGTTCCACTAGGAGACATGGAAGCAGACAGACGTATTTGAGAGTCTGGAAGGTAATGACAGGCCACATGGAGGTTTGGGACTAGGTGGCCTGGGTTAACTTAGATTAGCTAGTTGAGAGTCTGCCCAGCTAAGAGCTAATACCATTAAAAGGTCTTAGTGTATTTAATTATTCGGGAAAGGACTGCAGCAGACAATAGGGTACCAGTCCAAGAAATCCAGGCCATCAGCCTCCCACTAAACCCTGGCGACTGTCCCACCAGGCCCCCGGCAATTCTACTGGTCTAATATAATAGTTTATTGTTATTAATAAGTTTCCAGCAGCTACCCCACCAGCTTTGCCGCCAGACTGCACCACCAGGTCATTTCTCCAGGCATACAGACTTTTAAGGCAAGTTAAGCCTGCCAATCTCCTGCCAAGCTGCCAACTGTTCCACTGGCCAAATATAACAACTTGTAGTTATTAATGAAGATACTAGTTAATAGAATTTAGGTTGCAGGTGGTGAAGGCCAGGAATTTTCCCCAGGACAAGTCAGGCCACAAATTAAGGTGGGTCAGGCCTGCCAGACTCCCACCAGCCCACTAGCTGCTCAACCAACCTAATCCTATTGTTTCTACTTATTAATAAATACAATTGATAATTAAATTACAGTTTCAGTCTACAGTTAGTTCTTGATAACCCTCCTTACAGACTTCCTTAGTAGCTAGACTAGTTTGTATCTTCACAAGCAATTGTGTAAGGGTTCCACAAAGATACCTGTCTCAAACCCCACACAAAAAAAATACAAATTGAAGCTACCATGAGATTACATTTTACTCTAGTTAGAATGGCCAATACCAAAAAAAACAAATGAAGTCACCATATAATGAGAAAGATAATACCTCAACTATACAATATATGCTAGCAAGTAAAACCTCCACGGTCAGGAATAGATCATATCTTGTTGAGTCACTGGCTAAGGGGGTCCCAAGGACCAATTACCCTGAAACATTATAGGCCACTGCCAACACTATTGATTGTTCCCCACAACCTGATGGTGAGCCCCTATTACTGAAGACAGCACTTACTTAGGTCATCAAATAAAGAAAATTTGAACTGGTGCCCAACTAGAAGTTTCACCAACACTGACTAGCATCCATGGTGCTGAAAATACATCAATATCAGCCAGTCGTAAACCCTGCTACCTACATCAGTTACTTCCTACATGATACACTGGTGCAATAGTGGCACAAATGTTTGGGAGTAACGAACAACTTTCTGATTATATTTAAGCACATTCAATGAGATGGAACTAATGCTTTTGACACTGTTAAAGAACCTGAAACTAGATAGGTGTAAATAGGCCTAGGCAAAAACTGGCCACTATTAAAAATAGAATTAAAATTACTCCTAATGACACAACACTGTACCCATAGATCAGAGAACTGATCATACCTCAGCAAAGAAGCTTCTTTTAATCGATGGTAATTAACATATAGAGACCCACACCTCAACAATGTGCAAAGAATGGAGACTTCAAAGTCTCAGTCCTAGATGGGATGTTTTCATCAAGTTCCTCCCCTCAAGAATCAGGAATCTAAATGGAAGAGGAGTCAGAAAGATTTTAAGTCAGAGGTGGTGCATAACTCCAAGGAAACAGTGTCTTCCAGACACAACAGAACTGATATGCATATGAAGTCACAGAGACTGTGGTAGCATATACAGGGCCTGCACAAACCATATAAAGTTCCAGCATTAAGAAGGAGAGGTCCACACAAAGTCCCTCCCCTATCCAAGAAGCTATCTGGAATTGAAACCTTCTCACAAAGGGAAAATTAATTTTCTTCAATAGAGTGTCCTAGGTATATCAACCATAGCACCCAAGAATATTTGGTCAATACAAAACAAACTCCATGGTTTTTGATTGGTTGGTTGGTTGGGATTTTTTAGTGGAGGCCTTTTAATGTTTTTTTTTGTTTTATTTTAGTATTTTTTATGCGGGGGTCTTATTGATTTTCTTATTTATTTATATTTTCATTTTCAGCTTTGTTCTGTTTTGTTCAGAGAGAGAGAGAGAGAGAACATGATGTTCGGCTGAATAGGATGTAGGAATAATCTAGAAAGATTTGGAAAAGGGAAAGAATATGATCAAAATATATATATATAAAGAAATTTAAATGAAGGAAGATACTTATCCTTGAATCAAGTCAGACTCTCAGATGGAAGAGTACAAAGTTCCTTCCTAGAACTGACATGATGCACTGACCTTGCACTTTTTACAAGAAATGCATAAGATCCTCACTTATGTGAATATAAGGGTGTTGTTGAAGTATAATACCGATTTTAATTAAATGTTTCTATTATAAGTATCTGAACTAGCCATTTCACTATGTTTCAGATCCAAAAAAAAATTATTTACTTACCTTGAGTGCTTAGTTTACTTTTATGTGAAAAGTGTGGCTGTTATGATGATCAGAGTCCGGGAAGAAATCACCTTCATGCCTGCAGTCTAGGGCTATAATTCCCTCTGAACAATATTTTGGAATCACTAACCTCTTACCTTTATTGTCTTTTCTCTACATCTTCTCTCTTCATTTTTTTAAATTCTAGACCGGAGAGTATGTTGTTTCTTTTATTGTGTGGGATTATATCTTTCTTACAGTTATTTTTAACTTAGATTAGCTCTTAGAGTGGTGGTTGTCATTAATATAGCAACCATGATCCATTTGACTTCTCACCAGCACACCTCTGTTCAAGTCATAGTTAACACGGTATTATGCTTTAAGACACGCTTATATAGGTAACTAAGGTTATTTTTTAAAGGCTTATTTTTAAGAAAAGGGGGAAAGTGATTCATAATCCATTATCTCTCCTAATCCAAGTAAACGTGAATATATTGAAAGACCTGCATCCAGCTACCCATTAATATAACATTCCCATAGCAAATGCAGTATGAGCATATTTAAGGCTTTCTAATAATCAGTATTAGTGATCATCACACAATCTTTACCAAAAGGATTTGTAGATGGCTGGGTTTTTTTTTTAATGTAGTTAATTAGCACCTTTTCACTTAAACAATGATTAGAAGATAGAATATATTTTGTGATAAATTCTTCATAATTGTGAGGTGTAATGCCATGTGCACATTGATAAATCAATTTATTAATTTAGTAAATTAATAAATGGAATTCACAGCAGAAGTTATTTTTTTATGGTGCCAAAAAGTAGCAATCGTCTTCTATATAGATCACTGTTTACTTTCCTGCTCTAGCAAGAATGTTCTCTACGTCAATTATTTCAGGCTCACTTGGAGAGGCAGGCACACTTGCACATCCAGACAAGTTACCTGCTGCTGGGATGTTCTTAGTGTTAGGTAAGCAGCTTAGAGCATATCTGTGACATACTAATGACATGGAGAGAAAAGAAACAATCAGAAGGCTCGCAGCTGGCTCCATCGGAAGTGGATAAAGGCTCCAGTGCCTGGGAGATACATCTTTGGTCATGACCTGTGACTTTTCACAGTCTAATGGCAGCTATGCTGGTGAGTAACACAAAACAGTTACATTAGGGCAGAGTGACTCATGGAGATTTGGAAAATAACTATTTTTTTCCAGAACTTTGTATGATTAACAAAAAGCCAAACATGTACTCTCTTGTCCCTGTCCAAACATGGGTCAAGCAATGCAGCAACAGATACAGGCTTGAATAGACATGCAGATACTCTTACCTAACTGGGTTTGTGGATGTTAAACAACACTGAAGCTTTTGACAATGAAATACAGCATATGACCTTTCAAAGAGACCATAGATCAGTCAAGCATAGCAGGGTCAGGGAAGAGCATCTACACCAAGTACAGTCAAACCAACAACTAAAAGAAAGACCAGTTTTCACCTAGGCTGCAAAAGTATCCTCATCAATCAGTGTCTGGAAGAAAATGAGGTAGAAAGAGGAAAAGTCTTAGCAGTGAAGCCACAGCAATTAAATCTTTCATCTAAATGTTAGCTGAAAGCCAAGTATATAATTTCTTAAAATTTTTTAAAATCTTACTTGTGTAAAGTCAGCTCCAAAGCAGCTGAAGAGAAGTGTTGGACAAGGCTGAAGAATTCTCATCTAAAACCTTGAGATGCAGAGAACATAAAAAGGGGAAAAAAATCTTTCCACAAACTTTAAAACCACATGACTCCAACTTTAGTCCCTGTAATGACTTCTCCTTTTCCCTGTTTGTTCATATTCAAAACTTTCATGCTAACTCCACAGATTCATTTATTATGAGCAGGTGGTTTGAATTTACATCTCCTCTATGTAAGGCTGAGTCACAAATTAGGTAATATGTTTTGTGAAAAATTAAACTTTTCTATGACTTTCTTATCACTGCAAAGATTGTAATCTGTCACCTTATAGAGGCAGCAAGACTGTTTTAATTGCCACATGCCCTGATTTTCAGCTAAGTCATCAAAGAAAGTTGTGGTTCAATGAAATAAAAAGTAACAAAAGCCCAAGAGGGGAAATGAAAGAAAAGAACTTTGATACCAGCAAGATCAATGTCAGAGTGGTTCACTCAGCCAGGGTTGCCAGGATCCTTCAGAAAAGCATTAGAGGTTTATTGGCAAAGCCCTCATTGGTATAGTAGCTGACCTTTTTTTAACCTTGTTAATAAGCTAGTATTTAAAAAAAGCAAGCAAACAAGCAGTTTTACACATATACACATGATTTAAAATATTTGGGTTCCAAATAAATACAGCAAGATGTTCTTGTTTTAGAAATTAACATTCATGAAAAACAAAAGCCAAACAAAGAAAAACATTCCCTAGCATTATAGGGAATGCTATATAATTCAACATTTCTCAAACTACTTTTCAATATGTCACACTGCGTCAATCCAGAAGAGGCTCCTTCTTGCCTTTCCCTTAAAAAGACTACTGTTGTTGTTATACAGTTAAGTGAATATCTGAAAAACGGGTGAAAAAATATAAAGAAATTCCTGTTTTGTTAAAGCTACAGACTGTCAAGCAATTTGATTATGTCAGTAGAGATTCTTAGCTTCAGTCCAAATTGATCAGAATGAACAAGCAGTTTCTTTGTGGAAAAAGTTCAAGGCAAGTGTTCTCTCTGTTCTGGTTTCAAAGCACAAGTCCTATTTCTCAGTGTCAATGGTGGAACTCAGTGGTAAATATTAATCTCTGTCTCTAGTGATATTAGCTGGTTGCTTCATTTTTAAAAGGACCTAAGACTGCTTTTCCAGAACAACTACCAAAGTTGTGTCAGATTCATTCATTCATAACAAACAAACAAGGAGGTACGAAAATTCTGGAACCAGTTTGTGAGATCCCACACTGTTCAAGATAGTTGTCAATGTCAAGCAACATTTAAAATGTGTAGTTTCCAAGAAACTGGCTGTAGGAACAGAGCAATTAATGATTTTAGTCATGTGCTAGCATAGTCTCTTCAATAAAAAAGATTTGTTGGCCAAAAATACAATGGTGTATTTTCCTCTCTATGCAGTCATAATTTCAGAATTTTCCTGTTCATGAAGTCTGAGGAAGAGTAATAGCAAAGTATTCTAAAATTTTGGGACAGGTGTTCATGGCCAGCTTTCATGTCAACAGTTTGATACTAGCTGTCGGCAGCATTCATGCCTGTAATCAAATGCCAGTGCTATGCTGTTACAGGAACAAAGAGACAAAGAATCAATAAAAAAGGGTCCTCTTTCAGAACAACTGGATTAGGATTTTCATGAAACTATCTTACAGCTGTTTCAAGCAACAATCAGAAAAGTAATAGAAAATAAAACTTTAAAGTTTTTAATAGCTTCTTGTCAGAATTCAAATCAGTTCACAGCCTATTAAACATTTTTTGAAATTTAGCTTAAAATTTTAAATGTTGTCTAGAGTATTCTTTAGAAGCATCTTTCAATTGGAATTGTTCTGTACATAACTGAATTGTCATTTCAGAATCAAGGAGTGACCCTTCAAGGTAAGCCAACAACTTGGAAATTGAAGAGACCCACGTGCATTAGGAAACCAGAACGAGGAAAAAGAAAAATCCAAATGAGCAGTCAAATCTCCAGCAGTGTTAGGGAGATTTGCATGAGCAGCTTTGCATTGGTTTCCATGCACACGGCTGCCTTTCCAGACACTTGGCTGTAAAGGAGAATTACAGCATAAGCAGGGAAACAAATGTTAAATGCAAAAAGGAGCCTTCACCAGGGCTGCAAAGAAAGCACTGGCTACTCTTCCAGAGGACCTGGGTTTGATTCCCAGCAGTCACATGGTGGTTCACAATCATACATACATACACTTCCAGCGAGATCCAACACCCTCTTCTGGCCTCCCCAAGTACCAGGATGCACATGAGACACAGGCATACACATAGACAAAATACTCATACACATCAATTAAATGATTAATTAATTAATATATCTTTTTATTTCTTAATGGAGTCTTTATCTTTTTTTTCTTGGATCAAGAGAGTTCTAAAACAACTGATTTAATAGAGACATCTTTAAATGGTCCAATTTTTAAGAAAGTGTAGAAGCTAACATGGGGCTGCTAAACAAGTTAAACTTGAAAGAGTCTATCTGATGCGCTATAATGCAGAATATTTTACCATTTGGGTAAACTTGGTAAAACTGTCACTACCCCATTTAGCTAATGGACTGTCGTCCATTTCACCTTTTCCTGAAGTTGTTAAGATGCTGTATTGTCACACTGTACAGACCAAACCAATTCCCACTGAAGGGAAGATCTGCAGAAAGGGCTTCTTGTGTTTGGCCTCAACATATATTTGTGCAATAAATGATCACACAGATAAGAAATGTGACCTGACAGTGTCAGAACTCAAGGTTCTGCTTACCTAATGCTCCATGGTACTGCCCTCACAGCAAGGTTCACAACAGAAAGGAGCAGGGGCCATAGCTCCAGGGTGTACATTTTCCCCATGACCAGGATGTTGATTCTGTTAGCTATTTGATTCAAATCTCAGTCTCTTACCATGACTTTTCCAGAACCCCCTCCACGCCCACATTTCAACTTTCCTCCTGGAACTACTGATAATGTGGGAATATAACTCACTTAGAGAATATAATTCACATGCAAAATGCTTGGTAAATCATAAGTCATTTTTACCTTTGATGTGCTGAAGATCAAACTCAGAGCCCTACATTTGCCAGGCAAGCATTTAAGCTCTACCATTTAACTACATGCCCACCCCCAACCTATATCTGCCTTAAGATATTTTCAAAGTAAAGAATATGATCAAATAGATTTAAATTATACCAAAATACATTTAGGCAGAAGGAAGAACACTGAAGAATCAATATTTAATAGCAAATCATTCAATATTCAACAACAAACTCAATAAAGATGTTAAAAAGTAACATAAAAATCCATAAATATTAATACAGCAGAAAGCACTCTGTCCAAACAGTAATTTTCATATCCAACATATAAAGCTGTCAAGCTGAGACTGGAGAGATAGCTCTGTTGGTAATGTGCTTGGGTGCAAATAAATAGAACCTACTGAGAAAGCTGGGTGTGTTGATATGGACCTATAAGCTCAACACTGAGTAGGCAGAAACAGGTAGAGTCTTGGGTCTTCCTGGACAGCCAGAATTCTTAGTCTGTTTACTAGTTCCAAACCAATGAAAAGTCTCTATCTCAAAAGAGCTTTGTGGGTGGCTCCTGGACTCCACACACACTATAAATAAACTTTAGAATGAAGATTTTTGTGAATTCAAAAGATCTCATTAGAAATAATTTTAAAATGTTTTTCTTTTTAATTGAGCATTCTAACCAAAATTTATCCAAAGCTAACTTTAATTGCAAAATAGATACAATCTTGCTTTTCACTTGACCGGGACTGCCACTGCCTTCTCCATTCAGCTTATGGATGTATAAACTGACTACATTGAGCGATCCATGGTATGGGAAGGTTTTATTGTCGGTATGAGAACAGCCACAGGCATCTGGAAGAGTCCAGAGTGGAGAGACAAAGAACTGGACTGAACATGGCCAGCAGACTAGTCATGGCCAGGACTATCTGCTAGAGATTTAAAGAATAGCAGGGGATAGAGAATAGACAAAGAACAGTCAGAATAGCAGGAGCACGTGCCTACACAACAGCCACAACAGCCGGGGTATAGGAAGAATGAGTAACTATGAGGATGGAAGCTTGTGAGCGGGAGGGGGGGTTGGTGAGAGGAGGAGGTGAGAAAGCCTAGGATGTTAGCATGGACTCTGAAATGCTAATTGGAGCTCTATGTCCCCTTTGCCAGAAGTAAAGCAAAGGACTCCTTTTGGCAGGTCAGAACCCACTTTACAAGCTCCTGAAGAATGCTGGCTTTTATCTAACGGCCATAAATCTTCCTACAGTCCAGCTGTGCCTAGACTCAATTTTGGACAAAGTGGGCCTGCCCTTTTTTGGTGGAGTATCCTTTGGAGCTGACAATGGAGCCTCTAGGCTCCACATAAAGACCCCGAGGTCGGGTTCTCATTATTTCATGGGTGTGTTATTCCTGGGAGAGGAACATTTAATTTGCCATGCAAAGCACAGAAAATTATGACTGCCCTGTTTACTTGTCGTTGTATTGGTTTGTAAAGTTTTGTGTAGATAAGGAGTTAAATGGGTTTGGGCTAGGAGTGTCACTCAGATGCTGAGCTAGCACTAGATTAGATTCCCCCATCAGTAAGGCAGGTAGGCAAGAGACAACAAAAAGGGCTTTTCTAAGTATTTTTAAGTTGTACAATTTAAAATTTGAATGAGCCAACTAAAACGAAAAAAAATATTTGAGAAAAAATATTTTAAAACTACTACTGAAATCCTAGCTTTGCTCTTTAATACTTCTGCTCACCGCTCACCTTTAATACTGTAGACTTCTCTTTACCTTTCAGTTGTAAATTACTCATTGCTTTTAAAGACAAAAGTGAAAAGAGAAGAGGAGGGGGGAGGAGGAAGAAAGCGACGTTTCTTGTTTCTCCTGAAGCAGCTGAACACTTACTCATTTGCCTGCGAAGCCCCTACACTACGGAACAAAGGAAAACTTTAGGGTAGACAGATGGCTTCATTTGCTTAGGTAAAATCCAACTCTGAATGGCCTGCAGACTCAGGAAAGCCACATTGTCTAAAGAGACAGCAAAGCGGGGCTGGAGCATTGACCTCCTCGCTGCCTAAAGGGACACCAGGGGTACTTCTGTACCCTGAGCAGGGGACCTACTCCAGGCACCCACCTCCAGCTCCCTCGTTGTCTAAATCAACCATCTCCCGGAACAACAGGGACTGACCTCTGGCCAATGTACACAACCTTCTCTATTGACAAAAGCCTGAAAACTCTGCCTTGCGAAGACAGTTTAGTGTATCCTCCTCTCCTGGGTCTCTTTGTTAACAAGCTTGTCATTGTTTTTCAAGGAGGGGCTTTTGCTGCCCTGGAGGTTTTTAATTACTCAGACTAAGGGCACCTGGTCACAATTTTCACAGTAAGTGAGAAAAGGCTTTGCAAAGAGCTGACTCCTGGACTGCATTCAGGACTGAAACAAAAGATGAATTATTCACACCTGCAGCGGGTGTGCACCAAACCAAGCTTCATGGATGTTTGCTACGAGGCGCACTTCCCTCAGTTCTCTCAGCTCTGCACCCAGGTTCAGGCAGTTCAGGAACTTGTCTTCTACCAAACTCTTTTTCCTTTCCCAATACCCATGTCTTTGACTGTATTTTTAATTGGTGTGTATTATTTAATTGTGGATAATTTTTGCATAGCAGTTGTTTCCTTTTCTAGATACATCTCCATCTAATGAGAAAACAATACTCAATTTAGTTTCACAGGTCTTTATTTACAATTTTAGAATGTGACAACAGTCAGAACCAAAAATGAGGTCCCACTCCACAACATGAGTAGGCTATAGTTATAGTGAAAGGAAAGGCAGTGACACACACTAATGAGGGACAGTCTGCCCTGAGGGTTATGATGCAAGTTGAACTTGAGCATGGGGTGTAAGGTAGGCCACTTGTGCCTGCCTGAGACTTGGTTAGACATTATGACAGTACTCTTTATACATCAAATAAGGTTACATTTCACTGACTATGAAAAAAAAGTAGGTCATGCTTAAAAACAGGTGCTGAGGCAGGTACAAATGCAGCTTAACCTCATATAACAATTATATGCATTTATGTATGTATATATGCTACTACTAGTACTATTATTATTATCATACAACTTATATTTAGCCTTTGTTTTTCAGAGCAGTTTCAGGCCAAGAGATTTCTTTTCTTTTTTTTTAACGTTTATTACTTCAAGTTACATCTCCATCACAGTCCCCTCCCTCTACCCATCCCAATCCCATCCTCCCACCCTCTCCCCCTTCTCCCACATATCCTACTCCTCTACTCTAGTGTGGGGTGCCCTACATATCAGCCCCCTTCAGTTCAGCAGCCATATGAGGGCTAAGAGCTCCCTCTTGCACTAGAGGCCCACATGGCAGCTCCACTAGGGCAAAGTATCCCACTAACAAGTAACAAAGTCTATGTTCCTGTTCTTTTGGTGTGTTGGTTGTAGGATAATTATCCTGTTCTATATAGCTAAAATCCAGTTATAAGTGAATCGATGCCATGTGCATCTTTCTGGGTCTGGGTTAGCTCACTCAGGATGAGCTTTTCTAGTTCCATCCATTTGGCAGCAAATTGCATGATTTCCTTGTTTCTGATGGCTGAGTAGTAGTCCAAGATTTTTCATACATGCTTAGCCTCCCTTATTGTCAATATTCCACACCTGAGTCTGATACTCATTTTGACTAACATATGTTGCCTTAACCAGCTGTGTGAACTGAACAGGGCACATATAACCACAAGGCGTGAAGTTCACATGAGGGTTTCTTTCTTCTTTGTGTTATACATTTAATGAGGTAGGAAAAGTATGAAATTGTATGACTCCACCATCATCTGATGTAGCACAGTGGCTTTTATTATTTTTTTTCTAATAACTCTAATTATTTTAGTATATTTAATACCTCTTCCTCCCTTCCAACCCTTGTTCCTTCCAACCCTTCAACACTAGGTAGAAGAGAAAGAATGTTAGAGGGAGAAAGGATGTAGGTCTCTTTGAGCTACTTCCTGTTAATTAGGGTGGTCAGGTTCTTTGGGGGCAATACCAATCTCAGACCAGAAGTCCAGCATACCAGGAAACAGCAGCAGGAAGAACCAGCAGCAGTTTGGGGGTGCACCAAGCAGCAGGGAGAGCAGCAACCTCTTTCTTAGTTGCAACCCTTCTCCACGGGACTCTGGCTTTCTTTTTCCTCCAGTCCTCCAGTTAAACTTGCTCAGCTGCCTAAGCCACGCCCCTATTAGCTCAGGAGGCATGGTAAATAGTTTACACCTGTGGTCTTCAGGGAAGCAGCCTCATACCTGGAATTAAACACAAATAGTCTCATAACTTTTTTTAAAATAAACAAAACTCGTACCACAGTCTGACATACAGTCTAGCTTCATTGCCCTCAAAGTTCTCTATATGCCTCTATCCACCCTCCTTTCTGTTGAACCATAGGAGCAAATCTTTCAGTATCAACATAGTTTTGCCTTTTCTAGAAGACCATATATTTGGGAGTATACAGTACCTTTGAAGACTTGCTTCATTGACTTCATAATAGATATTTCTTTCATTACTCAATTCTTATTCTTTGCAGCTTCTGGATACAAAACAGTTTATTTCTCTAGTCCCAGTTAAAGAGCATCTTGGTCACTTCCGTGAATTAGCAACTATGACAAAAGCTTCAGTAGACATGTACCATGTGGAGTTCTCCATGTTGACATGTTTTCAGCTTGTGAATACCTAAGAATGATTGCTGGGAGCTATGGTAGGACTCTACTGAACTCTGAAAGACACTGGCTTCGTCTACAGTATCTATGTACCATGTTGTCCCCTGTCGACCATAGAGGAGAGAGCTCTGATGACTTCATAACATTTATGGTCATTAAATCTGGATTTATGATCCCAACATGCCTCCATCCCCAAAGCATCAGCAAACTCCATCAGCTCAACTTTAAAAGTACCAAACCAAATTCCTTTTTACTGTCTCTATTGTCAAACCATTGTGGCCTCCTTACTGGTTTGGAAAAAAGCCTTCTAGCTGTCCCTAACTTGGCTTACTGTGTGTGTTTCATCTCTTATATATTTCCCAAAGGGTCCTATGTAAATAAAGACCCACCCTGGCATCGTTCAGTTCAGAACTATGGTTTAGAGGGTTAGATCCTTCAGTTTGTATTGTGTCAAATACTCTGCGGCCTCTCCTTATGTTTCTTCTGCTCATTCCCATCATGGCTCCATTTCTTCAAGGCCAACCCTCATCCCCTCCAAGGCTGCTCACAGAAGTCCTGGTAACCCACTCCCTCATCATCAGGCTCTGTTCCTTACAGTAGAAGGGTCCCCACATGCACACAGTTTTCTCCAATAGAACGCAATCTCCACTACAGCACCAGTTGCATCTGTAAGCTCACTGTTAGGCTTCCGCTGCTGAAACCACGTTGGAAGAACCACGACTGAGGGTTTAGTGCCTCCTCTATGCAAGAGGTATGCAGCAGAGAAAGCCATGGGGCATCGCTGCTCTCATTTGTTTCTCTGACACTGTGGAACCTAAGCAAGGCCTAAAACAGATAAATCTGGGAAGCACTTCGTAAATGGCAATAAGTAAATGAACTGATTGCTGGATTTTTTTTTTTTTTTTTTTTTTTTTTTTTAGCATTTTTGGTTGTTTGGGTTTTGGATTTTTTTTTTTTTTCATCATATAGCATAGGCTGATCCTGAACTTAAACTCCTTCTGCCTCTGCCTGTGATTACAGGCATGTACCTCCATGCCCAGCTTTCACACCATTTTTAGCTCACTAATATATATTCACCTTAAACTGCAAGTTTAACTGATATTTAACCAGCAGGTCTCAAACAGTGGCGACTATGGGACTTTTGACATGGGTTACTAATAACACAGTGCATTCTCTGGAATGCTATGATAATCCTTCACTGTCTTAATAGCTAGGAATTGCTAATGAGGCTATTCGTTTTTAAGGCTACTTTTGTTTGTTTGATTGATAAACACTTATCAGTTAATAAAAACTAGATTAATTGCCATCAGTAATAACTATCCTACAAAAAAGAGATGACTGGGGATTCTTTGAAATGACTATGGATGTGGAGAAACATGGGATCATTTTCTGTATTATGGTGCTGTCATTAGTACACAGGATGACACTCACTATCCAGCTCAGTGCCAACCCTGGAACCTCCCTAACATACCCTCATATTTAGGTACGGAAGGTACCATCACCAGAATTCCCATCTTTCCTGCCTGCTCTGCACTTCCTGATTATTCAGATAAATTTTCCTTCTCAGGTCTCTGATGTGGTTGAAGACTAGATAGTTATAGTCTCACAGTTAAGTTTTAAGTTGTTTAGGAATTAAAAGGATGTTCTAGGTCTAAGAAGATGTGTTTAAGTTGGTAATGCAAGTTAGGATGGAAACTGAGTTAGGTATAGAACTTTAAACTCATCGAGACAGATAATAGAATATTATTATTAGTTGCCAAATACATATGGACTGGACATTGGAAATGTATGTATACCTTATAATTTTCACAGTTGTTGCCCAATTATTCTTATTGTTTTGTATGTATTTATTGTTATAAGAAAAAGAACCTTTTATTGGACTAAAAAGGGGAGTTGGGGAAAAAAACATACACTTAAATAAAAAAATAAAAATGAATAAAAAGAATTCCCTTCTTTCAACTAAGTCTTGGGTCTCTGGGTTCTATTACATACATCTACTTAATATTCATATCTACTAACTAACCAAAAACCTTCCCCCTCACAAATCATGTTAATATTCTTCCAAGTATATTTTAAGGTCTTAACACAATAAAACTAAAAAACACTGTGGTGTGTTTTTCTAAGCAAGTACAGAAGAAGAATAGTTGGTGAAAAGTAAAATATTCTTCCATACCTATCTTCGAGTTTTTATTGCTGCGATGAAACACCACGGCCAAAGGCAGCTTTGGGAAGGGTTTATTTGGTTTATATGCCCTGAATCACAGATCATCAAGGGAAGGTAAAGCACAAACTCGTACTGGGTAGAAACCTGAAGACAGGAACTGATGCAGAGACCATGGAGTGGTACTGCTTATTGGCTTGCTCCTCATGGCTTGCTTAGCCTGCTTTCTTATAGAACTCAGAACCACCGGTCCAGGGTAGCACCTCCCACAATGGCCTGGGCCCTCCCCCATCAATCACTGACTAGGAAAATGTCCTACGGGCTTGACTACACCAAGATCTTATGGAGGCATTCTCTTAATTAAGGATCCATCCTCTCAGGTTTCTCTAGATTATGGCCAGTTGGCGAAAAAACTAACCAGCCTAATACCCATGAGGAATTGGTTCCAGGATCTGCCACAGACACCCAAATCTTCAGATGTTCAAGGCCCTTATTAAACTGGTAAAGTATTAATAGCTGTATATAACCTAGACACATCCTCTTGTGCATCGCTAGATTAGGAATGCTGTAAAAAATAGTTATTTTTTTGAAAATTTTAAAGGACATTATACAAGTGAGGTTGATTGAGTCTTTCTATGCAGAACCCTTGGATGTAGAGGGCTAACCATACTCTATATTCCTTCCCAAAGAACCTGACATTTCAGTCTCTACTGTTTCACTAATTCTAAGCCCTTTCTCCTTATAATCTCACCAATTCCCTGTAGAATCCTCTGTAGACACCATAACCATTTTTATGCCAAAGGTTATGTGAGACTTTCCTGTGGAGAATTTTCAAGTATCTATTCACTCCAACAACAGACTAAAATAATAACAATACCACCAAAGTCTAACTTGGGTTTACCAATGAATTGATTCATGTTAATTCAAGAAATATAGGTGAAGGTTACTTACTGTAGCCTTGGTGAGTGTCATGGTTTGAATAGGAGTAGCCCCCATAGACTCAAGTATTTCAATGTTTGGTCATAGGAAGTGGCACTATTAGGAAGTGTAGCCTTGTTGGAGGAAGGGTGTCACTGTGGAGGTGGGCTTTGAGGTCATATATGCTTAAGCTATGCCCAGTGTGGCACACAGTCTCTTTGTGGTGCATGTGGATCAAGATGTAGAGCTCTCTGCTCCTTCTCCAGAAACGTATCTTGCCTGCACACCACCCTATCTCCTGCCATGATAATAATTGACTAAGCCTCTGAAACTGTAAACAAGTCCCAATTAATTTTTTGTTGTTGTTGTTTATAAGGGTTGCCATGGTCATGATGTCTCTTCAAAATAATACAAACCCTAAAGAAGACAGTGAGTCAAAGGCAGCAAAACCATTGAAAGTTAAAACTCTAGGCTTCTGTGGATGACTTCTTGGTAGCTGGACATGCTAGAGAGTCTCTTCCAGGCAGTTTGGCTACTCTGAGTTTCCTTGAAAGTCTTTATTGGTTATAAAACCTTGGTGAGGGACCATCCTATAGTCTTATCAGTTTCAAGGACTTCCTGAGTTATTTTCTTCTAGGGTCTTAGTGAACCCCTCCAGCATGAAATATTTTGGAGAAAATTATTATACAACATTCCAGCTCTTATGTTTTTTTCTACCCCTGTCTTCTGCAGCACTTCCTTGAAGGGGATGGTGCAGATGTCCATGTAAGGCTAATCTTGGGTCACTATGCCACACGAGAGTCACTGATTCTCAGGGGCTTCGTGGGTGATGGTGATTCTCTGGGATACACCATCACTTGCAAAAAGTTTCCCTCTGTGACAAATTCTGGCTGAGAACCTTAGTGATCTATAGGTTTAGACACAAATCTTCAGAAGGCAAGTGGACAGCCACACCACATCCATTTAACAAAAAAATATAAATTGCTTTCCCACTGTGGTCTATAATCTCCCCAGCCATGGGTTTTTGTCTTGGTTTGCAATACCAGACATGGATCCCCTCATATGGGCCAGGCCTTAAATCTAACCGGAACCCTGTTGATTGTACCCCAAATAATCTTGCAACTACTACACCTGCAGTCACATCTTGCCTGTCATTTTGATAGTGTAGCATCCAGGGTGTACACTTAAGTAGGCTTTTGGCAACAGCAGTTTTCACTCCCACCTTCTAGCATTACGAAAGGTAGCCAGCAGGGAAAAAGGATCTAGTTCAGCATCCAGCTTAGTTCTATGTTTTATAAACAATATATGCATTGTCTTTGGCAATAGGGTCTCATCATTTAATTCTGCCACGCAATCAACAGTAATGCCATGCTGAATTGAATGAACAAAATCTAGCAATCATCAAACATGCTAGACTGCTTTCATATGCTATTTTCTCAGTTTTCTATTATGTTCTTCCTCGTTTTTCTCTCACAAAGAACATTTCTTGGCTAAGTTTTCAGAATCTCTGTATTTCAGTCTCCTGAAAACTAGGAAAAGCAAACATCATCCAATTGTCTTTCCTTTTTTTTTTCAAGATAGGGTTTCTCTGTGTAGATCTTTCTTTCCTGGACATACTTTGTAGACCAGGCTAGCCTTGAACTTGCAGAGATCCACCTGCCTCTCCCTCCTAAGTACTGGCATTAAAGCTGTGCACCACCATGCCCAGCTTCCAACTGTATTTCTTAATTTACTCTTTTTATTCAAATTTCATCCAAAATTTCCTCACCTCCTCTTTCTTTGTCCCTATCACTCCCTGTTCTGTATTCATTTCTTTTCCTGCCCTTTCCTCTGTCAGCCCAATACTAATCATTAGTCTTAATCTGAAATTTTTGTTTGTTTGGCTTAGTTTTATATTGTTTTGTTGGTGGTATTTCTTTCTTTTGCCTTTCCACTCATACCCAAAGTAGCTAATACTACTGCCACACTTCTAACAGTGACCCTTTGCTTCCTAAAGTTATTGATGCTTAAAGGAGGATCATTTTTTTATTGTACTTCCTTTGTGGGTTAAAATTTGATAATGACTGATTTCACTGACAATATTCCAGTAGGAGAAGAGTCCTCAAAACTGTGCTTAGCATCATAACAAGCCAGTTAGCTGAGTAAAATACCATCACAACCAGACAACAGTGTAGTCCCTCTTGAATGGTACAATAATAAGTACTCTGAAATAATAAGTATTATTTAAAATAAATTAAAAATTATCAAATAAGTAAATTCAAAACAAATAAATTCATAATCACTAACAATAACTAAATTCAATCAACCACTTCATTAATGTGTGCCACAGATGTACAAGCCCTAATGCAGAAACATAAGAAACACTAAAAAAAAGGCAACATAACTTTTCTAAACTTTGCTAAGCTCACAAGTATCATCTCCAGCGAGAGTAAGCTAGATAATATCCCAAATAATTCAAAACACTGATTATGCATATATTCAAAGAAATCTAAGAAGAAAGTAAACTTCTGAATGAACTAAAAAATTCACAAATAGTTAAATGATAAGAATTTCAACATAAGATACAGAGGAAAGTTGAACAATAAACACATAGAAGCTGAAGAGAAACAACTCTGATCTATTAGAAACGAAGAACAATGTGTCACATGTGCACCAGAAGGTGGCAGAGAGGAGGGAGGCTATGTGTACATCCAGTGTTCTGACCTATGAAGATTTGAATGAGTAGTAGCCTAACATTACTGGAAAAAAGCAAAACAGAGACCAAAACCAGTTCAGCACTATGGGGCCCAGACAGGGAGCTAGCCTGTATCGACCACCAGTCCAGCACCAGGCAAGCACCAGATGGGTTCCCAGGACAGGAAGCAAGCCAAAGACTAGAAGAACCCTGACTGTCCCTAGATGTGAGTGTTGTGGGTGAGTGGGCTCTGAGGGTGTGAGTGTGGGAGAGCCAGTCCTGGCTTTTTTTCTGCTTTGTGGTAGTGTTGTCGAGGGAAAGATTCCCCTCCCCTCTCTTTTTCCCTCACCACTAGTGGCAGACCCTGATAAGGTTACAAGATCAGTTCCTGCCCCTCACACACTGCAGCATTTGAGAGGAGAAGGCCTTGTACCTCACCTGAGCAGCACACTACAGCTGCCCCTGGATATGGGGGTAGTGAGTGACCAGTCCCTCCCGAGGGTCTGAGTATGAGACAGTCAGCCCTGCATTTTGTCTGCTTTGTGGTGGTGTTGGAGAGAGAGAGAAAGAGATTCCCTCTCTCTCTGATGCCCTTGCCACAGGTAGCAGGCAGGAGAGTTGGTCCTGATGGGGTCATGAGAGCAGGAGAGCTGGTCTAGTCTCTTGCTGTAGCATTCAGGAGAGCAGGCCCTGCACCTTATCTGAGCAGCACAGTAGAACTAGCTCTGGATGTGGGGGGTTGTAGCCCAGAAACAGGGCTTTGAATTGGCCACCCCAACATATACCCCATGGATGAACTGCTGGAGTACAGGAATAGACCAGTTCCACAGAACCAAAACTACAGGATCTCCATGACACAGAACAACAGGATATCTGAGAGGAGTCCCAGTGAGTTTCCAGTATTGACAAAGTAGCAGAAGCCAGAGGCCACGAACCAGACCAAGAAGTCATTATAATGAACATTTGCCAGCAAAAGAAGCATGGACATCAGGGAATATTGTGAAACACACTGAGACACACTGCAGCTTCCACAATGAGATTTTTTTTTTCTGTTCAGAGAGGTTTCAAGGGTGGAAGGTGGGTCTGAGGGGAGGTGAGAGATGAGAGGGAACAGAGTACATGATGTGAAATTTTTTAAAAAATAAAGAACACAATTAGCCAAATAAAAATCTCCATGGAAAGGCTCACAAGCTGGATGGATCAAAGAGGGGACAGACTATCTAAACTTGAGACAAGGTGGAGGAAATCACACAGTTCAAGGGCAAAGCTAGCTATAAGAAGGTATGAGTAGGAGCTGCAAAATGTTCAGGGAAAATATAAAAAGAACAACTTTTAAGAATCACAACAGAGACAGAGGAGAAAATTTCTTTGTAAAAGGAGGGAAAATACTTTGAATAAAATTATATCAGAAAATACCCCTTTAGGAAAAGATGTGCCAGTCCAGATACAGTAGCTATTCAAAACAAATCTGACCAAAAAAGAAACTCCACTCTCCACTCACATTATAATTCAACCACTGAATATAGAAGGAAGAACGCATACTGCGAGCAGCGAGAGGGAAGTACCATGTTATGTACGAAAGCAACTCCCCCAGCACGAGAGCAACTGTCTCAATAGAAGCTTTAAAAGCCAGAAGGGCTTGGAATGATGCATTTAAGTTCTGAAAGAGAACAATTGCCAGCCCAGGGTGCTACACCAGCAAAGTTGTCTACCATAATTGAAGAAGATAAAACTCTTCACAATATAATAAAGTTAAAGCAATTCCTGGCCACTAAGCCAGATCTACAAAAGATACTTAAAGGAGTCCTTCAGACAGAGGAGAAAGACACACAAATTGGTGAGGTGACAGGAAATACATTTGCTTGAATAATTGTTAAGGAAGAGATAAAGAGGAAACATAGGTTAGCCCAAATTTAATAAAGTGACAGACTAGACTGCTTTACTATACATCTTCCAATTATAACTCCAAGTATTAATAATCTCAAACCCCCTCCAAAAGACACATTATTTTATAAGATTACTTTAAAATACATATATAGAGCTGGAGAGATGCCCATTGGCCTACAGCACTTGTTCTTGCAGAAGACCCAAATTCAATTCTCGTGATGGCTCAGAACTATGGGCTTCCATGGGCTCCATTGTCCTTCACAGGCATCCAGCACACCATGGTGTGCACACATGCATAAATGCAAGCAAAACTTTCATCCATGTAAGACTAGATACTTTTTAAAATAAAAAATATATATTATATGTGTATATATAATAAACATATATACTAGTATATGTATTTATACATATATACTTATATACATCATATATATTAGAGTTACACCACAAGGGGTGATAATGTTCCCCAGCCAAGGAACTGTAGACTAACAGAAATCTTTGTTGGTCAGGGGAGAGGGTTCCACACTATGCAGGATATTGCCATCACCATTGATTACTTACTAGAGCCTGAAGATTAGACCCTACTGCTGAAGACCTCACAGTCAAGACACAGGACTTGTAAGATTCAGTTGCAACTGACCAAAAACATTTTTGACATAGAATTAATGTCTAGAATACAAAGAACCAAACTGTAAAATTAGCTATAAAAATGAACAGAAAGTTGTCAAGAGGAAAACAAATGGCCACTACATATGTTTTAACCTGTTCAACATCCTTAGCCATCAAGTAAAGGCAAATTAAAACTGCTCTGCAAAACACCAACAAACTACTTTGAGATCCTATCCCACCTGAGTCAAAATGGGTATCATACAGAAAATAAATGACAACAGATTGGCAACAATATGGAGAATGATGAACCCTCATTCACATTTTGTGTGATCACTGTAGAGATTTTTTTTTTAAAAAAAAACTAAAAACAACTACCATTTGGCCCATCTGTTCTACCCCTGGTCACACAACCAAAGGACTGTGTAGTCTACTACAGAGACACTTGCTCACGTATGTTCACTGCTGCTCTCTTAACAATAGCCAGGAGACAGAATCAGCCTACATGGCCATGGGCAACTGATCACAGGGATATGGTGTGTTTACACAATGGGAATGTACTCATCTGTAAGGAAATCATGAAATTTTCAGGCAAATACATGAAACTGCGAAGAAATTTTACCGAGTGAGCTACCACATACTCTGAAAGGTATACATACATGTTCTCCTTCACATGTAGAACACAGCTTCTAATTTTAATTGAAAATAATTTTCCATACCATATATTCTGATCACAGTTTCCCCTCCCTCATCTCCTCCCAGATTCTCCTCACCTCCCCTCCCACCCAACTCTGCACCTTCTTTCTCTCTCTTTAGAAGATAAAAAAACAGGCAAATAAAACAAACAAACGAACAAAACAAAACAAAAAATAGAAAAGAAAAAAACAGAAGGAACACAGACACACAAATTTATAAAAACTCAAAATCAGAAACCATAATATATAAGCAAAAGGCCAGTAAGGTTAAAAAAATGTCCAAAGTATTATGAGAAAGAAAATCTCCATAAACACTATTGTTTATTTTGTGTTGGCCCATCTACTGCTGCGAATGGGGCCTGCCCTTGAGTGCAGTTTCTAAACCCAGTGAAACTCCATTGGAGAAATCTTTTCCATTGTAAGTGGCTATCAATTGGAGATAGCTTCTGGATTAGGGATGGGGCTTATGTCTACTTCATCTCTAAGAGCTGGGACTCCATCTGGCTTGGACCTGTGCAGGCCCTGTGAATGCTACCACAACCTCTGTGAGTTCATGTATGCATTGTTCATATCCTGCTGTGTTTAGAAGGCCTCACTCCCTTGGTGTCCTCCATCTCTTCTGGCTCTTTCAATCTTTCCATCTTTCTCTTCCACAGAATCCTCTGAGCCCTGAGGGGAGGGGTTTGATGGAGACATCCCATTTAGGGTTGAGTGTTCCAAGGTCTCTCTCTCTCTCTCTCTCTCTCTCTCTCTCTCTCTCTCTCCATTGTTCAGTTGTGGGTCTCTGTATTTGTAAAGGCAATGAGCTATGACTATAGTAGAATACCATCAGGAGTCATTATATTGCTATGTTCTTTTAGCAGAACAATAGCATTTGATTTTCCTGTAGGTCCATAGCCAATCTATTCTCAGGATCTTGGCCACCTGAGCAGTGTTGGGCATGGGTTCCATCCCATATAGTGCACCTTAAATAAAATCATACAGTGCTTGATTACAGCAACTTTTATGCTACTATTGTACTAGCATATCATGGCAAGCAAGTAGATCAAAGAATATGTAGCTGGATTGGTGTTTACATTGCTCCTCTGAGGTTTTTCTGTCTTTTTTCTAGAGAAACTAGATGTGATTCCCAGGCCAAATCTCCTAGACGAGAGAATCTATCTGATATCTTTGCTGAATGCAGGCAACGGATATTTATTTCTTGTGACTGTGGCTAGAGTGTGGAGGGTTATGATGCTTATGAACTAGAACTTCCAAATATCTCCTTCAGAACCCCCAAGAGCATAAGGAAAGGACCCTGTCTGCACCTGCTAGCTTCCCCATTCCCCCAGGTACCTAAGCCAGTGGTATTCCAGGAGCTTTGTGCATTCCTGTGAGAGGATTCTACATCTCCCTGGTGCTTGAGATGGTGTTTCTAGGATTTCCTCTGTGCTAACCTATAGAGTTGTCAATGTGCAGATTTTAGAACCTTTGCAGGTGATACTGACAAGCACTTGTTGAGCAACACGTTAAAACACACATACTACTGGGATGTGAGTCATGCTGTCTGCTTCTGAGAGGCTATAGTGAAGTAAACTATGTGCTAATTGACACAATCCAGTCCACCCCACATACATGAATATTGAAAAAAATGAGAGGCAGACAGTGTGTGGTTTGCCTTGGAGCTAATGGAATCTGGGATCTAAGAGGTCCTCCAGCTGTGATCCACTGTGACCCCCGCCCCGCCCCGCATCAGCAACTCCTTCCTAGGTACTGCTAGAAATGCAGATGGCTGGGCTCCACCTGGCCTCTGGCCCAGCAAGTGAACTTCGACATTGCTTCAGCACTCATGTTTGACCCTCAGCCGAATAGAAAGACGTTGGAGCTAGGAAAAATGTCCTTGAACAAAACTGCAGGAGATACCTTAGGAGGACACTGGGCAAGATATTAGAAGTAAAATGTAATACAAAGAAAGAAACTGGTGATTCCTTCTGCCATGCCCATTGTGTGTGGCCATGGTGCCCATTGCCCTGATCCCTGGACAGACACCGCCCTTGTGCTCACACCACGCTGGTAGAAAACCGGTCCATTGGAATAGTTGCTCAGAACAGTTTCTTATGTGAGAAACAGTTATCTGAATTAAGCATGATGAGTTCATAAAGACCACCCTAAGATATGGCTATATTTTACACTGTTGGTTTAGTTACATTTAGCATCCCATCTGCACCAATTAAGTCATAAATTTGTTCAGATACTGGTGGGCAGGGAAGAGTGTGTTCTTTGAAAGTGATAATAAGCCAACAAGTTTCAGAGCAATAATGCTTAGTAAAATATATACACATTCAATATGTTATGCACACAGCATGATGTGCCATAATTAAAGAGGAGATACAGTTGGTAACAGAATATATGGAAATAAGTTTGTTGATTTGCAGGACGCAGGTGAATTAATCACTAAAGGCTTCTCTCAGACAGACATTTGCACTGTATGAACTACTATTAAGAAATAATTAGAGCCAGGCGGTGGTGGCACATGCCTTTAATCCCAGCACTTGGGAGGCAGAAGCAAGCCAGTCTCTGAGTCCGAGGCTAGATTGGTCTACAGAGTGAGTTCCAGGATAGCCACTGCTGCATACACATAGAAATCCTGTCTCGAAAAACCAAAAAAGGACAAGAAGAGGAGGAGGAGGAAGAGGCGGAGACAAAGAGGGAGGGAGAAGAGGGGGGAAGAAAAGAAAAAAAATAATTGGAGGCAAGAATGTGGTTACATATTCTCTCAATATGGGATGATGCCACGGACTATAATTAATGTTTGTAAGGACAGAAACAAGGAAGTACCATAGAGGGCTGGAGGGTGTTGCCGTTTTTTGTTCTTTTAATATTCCCTTTCATTGTTTACAATGTAGAGCAAACTCCCAGATAAAGTCTGTGGCTACTCACCTTGCAAAATTGTTTCATTGCTCAAGGACAGATACTAAAAGGGGAAGGAAGTGAGGGCTGTGAAGCTATGACAAATGCAGTATTAAAAAAAAAAAAAGTAGTTTGTAGCCATAGACCGACAAGCCGATTTTAAACCTGGTGTAAGATTCAGTAATGAGACTTTGGAAGAATGGTCCAGAGATGTCCAGGAGGAGTTAGCCAGGGTTCTGGGAGGAGAGGAGAGAGAACAGGTAGTGCTTGTCTGACAACTCCTTAATCAAATTCACTGTTCTCAGAACAAATGCACTACAATACATCATACAATACATCACACACATAATACTGTCGTAAGCTATACACATTAGCACAGGGCTTTTATGATAAATTTTAACTGGATGTAAATTGTAAAAGTAGTCCTTTACTATCTGCAGTCTACCAATAAGGATCTGTTCAGGGCTCAGGTTTACTGTGGCAAGTCGGAACCCAGCAGTAGAGCACTTGTGTAGCATATGTGAGGGGTTGGGTCAAGCCCCACCACCATAAATACACATACATACATACATGCATACTTAATGTATGTATACAAACGTTTAATATAAAAGAATTAATGATCAGCATGTGTATATTGTTTTTCTTTTCTTTCTTTCCTCCTCCTCCTCCTCCTCCTCCTCCTCCTCCTCCTCCTCTTCTTCTTCTTCTTCTTCTTCTTCTTCTTCTTCTTCTTTGTTATTTTCAAGACAGGGTTTCTCTGTGTAACAGCCCTGGCTGTCCTGGACTCGCTTTGTAGACCAGACCAGGCTGGCCTCGAACTCACAGAGATCAGCCTGCCTCTGCCTCCCGAGTGCTGGGATTAAAGGCATACACCACCATGCCTGGCTGTGTATTCTTTTTCTAATCTAGAATTTTGCAACCATCTTTCTCTATGACTGTTTTTTTTTAGTATGTTAGAGCAATTTCAAAAACATCACGACCTCTCCTGGACATGTTCACCTATTCATTCGTTCATCTGAGAAGTTCTAGACTTTGACTAATTCCTCCCAAGTAAAGCAACATGATTCAAGATGGAGAACAGCCAAATGGTCGCTCTAAGTTACTGTGGTTATCAGCACTTGCTTTATTAACTGAGTAAGACTTTCATTTTATTCCAGAGGGGTATCAAGAATGCTTCTACAGCTGCAGCGAAAGGCCTCAGCCAGCATTCATCAGGCACATGTGACAATCCCGAGCAACGCCACTAGGCGGAGCTCTTGTCTCAGCTGTAAAACACGTGATCCTGCCTTTTGTAGAATGAAACCTTTTGTTTTCCTTCAAGTTCTTGGTTGCTGTGTGGGCAAGCAACACGTAGCCCCATAGACATTAGGTGCAAATATAGAAACGTGTAAGTAAAAGTTACTAAATAAGGTAAGTGAGGATGGGAAAACATGTACATCAGCAGATATTTGTGACAATGCCTAATATTCTTAAAAAGAAAGAAGAATAACGTTTCTTTATATGAAAATACAAAGTTGATATTTTTAAACTTCAACTAAACAATTTTAATTAATTATTAAAGTGCAATGATAAGTGTGTTCCTGTCAAGTCTCTACAGAACTCTAAACCTCACCCCCAAACTCACCGTCTTCACCCAGAGGTCTGTCTTCCATGCTCCAGGTTTGCAAATGCGCTCTGCATCTCTTGAATGAGAACAGTTTTCAGTACAAATTTTAACATTGACATTTATTCAGAATATATACATACAAACCCATTTGCACATAATTTTAGGAAAATACACTTATAGGGGGATTATTTTGAACCGCAGTATGTATCTGTGCTCACAAGTGCATGGGTGTACATGTGTGTAATATACTTCTTTGTGTTCAGGTGTTACCACCACCATGTTGGCTTACTAACATTAATGGGAAGTTGGTTTGTATAACATTTTCTTTTTTCATGGAGTATTAGCATTTGCATTGAGTAGCCTGTGGCCGTGGAGATAAAAGAGAATAACTAGCTGTAGTTTGGTTTTGTGATATTATACTAAAAAAAAAAAAAAAAAAAACAACTGGGAAGGAAGGGTTTTTTGTTTTGGTTTGGCTTTTCAGCTACCTTTCTTATACAGCCTAGTCCCATCTGCACAGGGATGGCATTGCCTACATCAGGGTGGGCCTTCCCACATCAATGAGCAACAGAGAAAATACCACCCGAGACATGCCCGCAGATCAATCTGATCGAGGTAATTCCTCAGTTAAGATTCTCTCTTCCCAGACATATCTAGGTTTGTGTTGACACCAGGACAAGAGAAAGAGCTAAGCAACATTTTTTAACCTTTCCTGGCACTGCCAGCCTGACTTCCGGGCCTTGCAAAGCAGCCAGGCCACCATGAGTGAGGAGCAGATGGAACAGGCAGTAGTAAGACATTATAAACATTTTGAAAAATGGTTCAACGAAGCCAAGTGGCCTGCGGAGTGACAGTAGGGGAGAGAGGGAGAAAGCAACAACCTGACTCTAAGACTTTGCAGCAGGTGACAAGCACTATTGAATGATGCTGGTGTTAAAGAGTGAGTTGAGGAGCCCTTAGAGCACTATCAGGAGCAGCTGTTCCCCTGCTTGAGAGTCTGGCCGCCATTTTATACCTAGCACCTATTAGGTTATAGGAAATCAGTGCCAAGAGCTACAGTAAGTCCAACTTTGCCAAAGGCAGGGTGTTCCATGGAAACACCCAAGACCCATCGGATGAAATCCAGCTCCTCCTCACCCTGCTATGGTTCCATGGTAAAATCTTACACTGTCTTCTCAGAATGACTTCCCACCATTGCTTTTCTAAAAGCCACACCCTACTGAAGAGCCCATTACTTTATATCCACATCATGCCTTTTCCTACCTCCTGACAGTCCTTAGCCTGAAGTGTCCTTCTGCCCTCATATCAAAAATCCTCCAAGGAGGAATCAAGCTGGTACTGACCTAGAGGCTTCTTCCCTAGTGGTTAGTACTCACCACGTCAGCAGGTGGCATGCAGGCTGCCAGGGGAGAAAAATCATTAGCAGTCATACTCAGCAGTAAATTCTGTGAACTACAATAATGACTGACCGGGCAAGATACACCCAACAATGCAAGAGTGGCACAAATATCTCTGGGGTAGCCAAAAGTTGTCTATTTGGACTTAAGGCCTACTCAATCAGGAGGAACTGTAAGCCAAAAATCCATGGCTGAGGTGGTCATAGTCTCTAGAGGAGAACCTACTGCTACCTACCATTTTGATAAATTGAAATAGTATCCAACTGCCTTCTAAATGCTTACCTTTATGCCCATAGATAAATATTGCTCTCCCTGCTCATTGAAGATGGTTCCCTTTACAGCAGGTGAAAGGAATTACAGAAAACCATAACTAGTCAAAGTACAAAGACTAAGTGCCTGTGTAGTTCCCAACCCTAGATAGGACATAAAGAATCCATAGCACAGCCCCTGTAGTCAAGACTTAGGAAATGTCACAAAACAGGAGGCAGAGACATTGTAACCACCAAAGGACCAGGAGGGATGCTGTGAAGTAGTGTCTTCTGGACAGGAAAGAGACATTGTGGCCATGAACTCTCAAAGGTATGATTGCCTGCACAATGCCACACCACTCAACATTCCAGCGTGGGTGGGTAAAGGTTCACAAAGTCCCACCCTCACTTGAAAAGCTACAGGTCGTTGATGCCTGCGGATGAAGGAAGTTCAGTTTTCCATAGAGAAAAGCCTAAATGGTCAACTCTACACCCAAGTACATATGGACAATGCTAACACACACATGCACACACACATGTGCATATGTATGCAGGAGGCAGAAGCAGGGAGAGTGAGCTACAAAGGACATGAGTATGAACTGGACATTGGGAAGGTATACTGGGCCATTTAACTCTCATAAATGTGGCATATTTAATTCTGCTGTTTTGTGTAGAATTTACTGTTATAAGAGAAAGAACCATTTGTTGGATTGAAAAGGGAAGCTGTTGGGGGGGAAGAGGGTGGAAGGGTGGGACAGGAAGGGGGAATAGGGAAGGGTTTGTGACTGAGATGTAACTTGAAGAAAAAAAAATAAAGTACTTATAAAAAAAAAAAAAGAGTCTTTAAACTCTCAAAAACCTCCGGTGTCATATGTCATTCCAACAAGGCCACACTTCTTTATTTTTTCTTTTTTATTTTTATGCATTCTTTTCTCATACAATATATCCTGATTGCATCCTCCTCCCTTTCCTCCACTCCTCCAAGTTCTCCCCTCCAAGTTCTTTCCCCCCTCCCCAGATCTACTGCTTCCCTTCAGAAATGAGCAGGCCTCCCAAAAACAGCATAACAAGATACTAGCTATGTATATAATAATACTACATAACATAATAATACATAACAATAATACTAGGAACAAATCCTCATATCAAGGCTGGACAAAGAGACTCAGTAGGAGGAAAAGGGTCCCAAGAGAAGACAAAAGAGTCAGGGACACTTCCACTATTAGGAGTCCCACAAAAACCCCAAGATAAACAATCATGTATTTTTAGAGGATCTAGCACAGACCCATGCATGTTCCTCCATGATTCCCACTTCGGTCTCTGTGAGCCCCTCTGAGTCCTGCCCAGCTTAGCTGATTCTGTGTGCCTTTTTCTCCTGGTGTCCTTGACCCTACTGGCTCCCACAAACTTTTCTCCCTTTCTTCCACGGAGTTCCCAAGCTTGGTCTCTGCATCTGCTCTCAGAAGCTGCCAGAGGAAGCCTCTCTGATTCTGATTGTGATAGGCTTTGATCTACTATGAACTTTTTTTTTTTTTTGGTCTGTCATGTTTGTTTCTAACCTAAGTCTCTGGGCCATCCAGCTTCAGGTTCCTCGCCATCCAGGAACACCCAGGCAGTCTGAGCATGAACTCTCTTTCATGGCCTAAAGTTAGGCCAGTCATTGGTTGGCCACTCCAACAAGCTCTGAACCACCATTGCCCCAGCACATCTTGCAGGCAAGACAGGTTGTAAGTCTAACATTTTGTGATTGGGTTGGTGTCCCACTCCCACCACTGGAAACATTGTGTGTTTACAGAAGATGGCTGATTCAGGCTACAAATCCTCCATTACTAGGAGTCCTCACTAGGGTCACCCTCATAGGTTCTAGGAAGTTTCCACTCCACTAGGTTTCCATGTTGCCTCCTAAATGCCCTCTAATGCCAGTCATCTTTCCCCATATCCTCTCCCTTTATCTCTTCTGCCCCACCTGATCCCTCCTGTTTCCATCCCCACCCACCCATCTATCCCACAAAATCTTATTTCCACTTCCTAGAAAGATCCATGTGGCCTCCTCCCCTCACCTAGAGTCCTACTTGTTACTTAAAGGCCACACTTCTTAAGCTTCCCCAAACAATGCCACCAACAGGGGACCATGTGATCAAATACAAGAGACTATGGGGGACATTTCTCATTCAAACCACCACACATACACATACATACAAAATACATACATAGTAAATGCATACATATACACACATCCATCATCATCATCATAATAAAGAATTTGAGAAAGGGTGTGGGGAACATGGAAGGAGGAGGGTAAATTGATGAAAACACATTGTACTCCTGTATAAAATTTGGTAGAAAACAAAAACAAAACAATTCTCTAAGGCTCGGCTGAAAAGCCATCTCCTGAGAACATCCCTAAACCCCAGGACCTCCCTTCGGAACTGGAACAACACTCTGCTTCTTTATATCTCATTTAGATTCAGATGCCCATCTTCTCTGGGTACCACCAAGCTTTGCTCACTGATGTATCTTGCACCCAGTGCAGGGCCTGCTGTCACTCCTGCTTCTACTTCCATGTCTCGAACACTTGCTGTGTGCATCATCTCATTTTAACCTGCCTATCATTCAATCTTCATCTTACAACTCATCAGTTGTGCAACTTTGGGTAAATCCCTTGGTGACCCCACCCATAGAACAGAATGATAATACCCTTGTCCCATTGGGTTGCAGTGGAGATTGGGGTGGGTCTCAAACTTCACCCCAAGCCACACAGTTGGTTAAAGGATGATTGAAAGTCAGACTAGTCTTAATGCCCATGCTTGACCATCATATTTAAAAGTTAGACAAAGAGAAATGTTTTGAGTGGGTCTATTGGACATGTAACAAGTGCATTAAACTCACTAGCATGTCTGCCATTAATACAATAGAAATTGTAATGAGCTTTATGATCTAAGTTTCATCCTTCACAAATGAAAGCCAGGCAGATAGACAGTGCATCTAGAATAGTTGCTGGGCAGATACTCAGTATGAACCACAAGCATGGGCACCTCCATGGATTAACAGGGGGAAAAATATATGGTGCCTGTATTCAAAGAGTTTATTGGATCAACAGAAAATCTCTCCCACAGCAAACTCAATGGGCCTAAGCATCCCTGCAATGGATATTTTTCAGGGTTAATATGCCATTTGCTACCTTCCTTTCGGGGATTTGGGTAAAAGGTGCCCAGTCCATATGTGCCTCAGTCTAAAAGACCAACTACTCCTCCTACATGCATTTCCACTTGGTTCCTCCCTGTTTATAGGTTCTTCCTGAGGGAATTGTTACACACAGTCTGATGCAGTGAAACTATGTGTGGACTATAGAAATCAACAGACACTAAAGGATCCCAATGTTAGCAAATCAATAATAAGCATTCATTTGCCTAAGAGCAGAGGGCAAGGGTCATGTAGAGCAGCAGGTGGCAATGCTCCTAGCTGAACTGACAGCAATAAACTCCTGTAGGAACTTCTTAGCTTAGCATACATTCCCAATGTCCAGTCCATATGTATTTGGCACCTGACTTTAACATTCTACTATCTAACCATCTCCATGAGTTTAAAGTTCTATATCTAACTCAGCTTTCATACTAACTTGCCTCATAATTTTAAAAATATCTTCTTAGATCCAGAACACCCTCTTGATTCCTAAACAACTCAAAATTTAACTATGACACTCTAGGTATCTATTCTTCAACCACCTCAGAGACCTGAGAGGGATAAATATATCTGATTATATAGGAAGTGCAGGGTGTAGAGAGCTGCGACGTGCCGCGCCTTAAAAATGGCACTGGTCTCCGCCTTCCACCAGCCCGACGGTGAGCGCTCTCGGTGGTAAACAAGTCCATATTTGGCTAAGACCGCTGATGTGGCTTTACTTGATTGGCTATACGTGGGCCTCTAAGATAGCACCATGTGGCTTTACTTGATTGGCTATGCGTGGGCCTCTAATATAGCACCATGTGGCTTTACTTGATTGGCTATACGTGGGCCTCTAAGATAGCACCATGTGGCTTTACTTGATTGGCTGTTCATTTAGTATTTAGCCTGTGGGTTGGGTCTGCCCGGGCATTCGGAAGACTGTTTTCAAGGGACCTGAATAAACTGCAGGAGAAGAGCTTTTGCAAGTTGCGTCGTTCTTGCCGGTCGAGAGGGACGCGACACAGGGCCTGCAGCTTCCAAAACTAAAAAATGACATACCAGTGGCTGCCTGGACAGTTCCCATTTTCTCTCCATACATTACAGCATCAATCTTCAGCCATTTGGCCCCATTTTTCTGACAGACATTGATTGTAGAGCAGGAATTATGAAGGACTTACCTACCCTGTCTTGGCAGAGCTAGGCTGTCGACTTACCTGCTTCCAAGTTTTGTCCTTTTTGGACAGAAGTCTGTCTACAGTTGACGCAAGTGGTTTTTCTTGCCAAGAGAATGGCTTACCACCAATTTAATCATCTCCCACTGGAGATTCTTCGATGCTCATCTTCTACTTGGAGTAATATAGGGGGTGCTGTCAGGAGCTGACATGTCTCGATATCAAAAAATCTTAAGTTAAGAAAACATCTTTGAATGCCATATTCTGCAGATCTCTTGAGGTTTTTGAAGATGCCCTATCTATATCTTATATTTAGATAAGCAAATATTGCTTGTCTCTTAGCAACTTGATTTTTGAGTAGCTTAGAAAATAACTGTGATAGACTGTCATAGTAACTAACAAAATGACACGTTTTCATGACTATTAGTTTCCGTTTCTTAATTATCCTAAACAGTTTATGTCAGTTGGTAGCGAGAGGTCAAAACTTGACATTTCATTTTTAAGTATTACTACGAACAATACCTTTAAGAAGCGTTACCCTTAATTTTGTATCAATATACAAAGATCAATACCAATGTGGCCAAATATAATCTTAATTTTGTATCAATATACAAAGATCAGTACCGATGTAGCCCAATACAATCTTAATTTTACATTAATATACTAGGGTCAATACCATTGTGGCCAAATGTAATCTTAATTTTGTATCAATATACAAAGATCAATACCGATGTAGCCCTATACAATCTTAAATTTGCATTAATATACAATGATCAATACCAATTTAGCCAAATATAATATTAATTTTGTATCAGTATACAAAGGTATAAAGCTATATTCAATAATCTGTCCTTTTTTCTTGTTCTTTCCTATACTATGTCTATGTCCCATTTTTCTCAAGTCTGTTCACTCCTATATAGGAGAGAAAGGAGGATACAGAAAAGCAAAAGAGAGAAGTCCCTGGGTCTAACCTCCAAAACCCATTTAACAAGACCATTTAACAGCTTGTAGTCTTTTCCCCTAAATAACAAAATTTTCTATTATCTATCAAATAACCAAAGGGGGAGAACACCCTCCCCACCTTCTGGGGATGGGACGTTGTTCTCTTAAAATGACTTCCTGCTGATTTGGGACGTAGTAAACCTGTTTGGGGTCCAAATAAGAATGGAAAAATGGTTTAAAATGTTAATAGAATCATTTGATGTTCAGTCCCTTTGTGCTCAGCTATTTAGATGTCCTACGAAGTTCATAGACAGAAGCTGATCTTCAGAACTTTACTGAAGATCTGGCTGGAGTAGTCTGTGGAGCTGAACGATCTTAGCGATTTTGAGTTGTTGTGGTTATAGACTTTTGAGGAAACTGCTATTGAAGAAGTCTGCAAGGCTGGATCATCTGGGCCACTCGTCTTCTTTGGTGTCTGATCTGTTTTCTGCTGAGGTTTCCGTTCTCCAGTTGTCCCTGGATTCCTTGAATGGATGCTTTAAATCTCCTGGAAAGATAAGAACAGAGCCCTGCCCTAATCCTAACTCTGGGACAATTACCTTTTTTTGGGGGGGTCAGGTAATATTTTTCCTGGAGCAAATTTGGTTTTTTGATAATATATAAAGTATTACCTTTCAATCCGGATTAAAGAAGAAATTATTTTGATATTTTGGAGCTAAACAAACCTTTAGTGTATATATTTTGAGATCTCAAAGGACAATTTGTTTGAATTGCAGCCTGCCTTTTGTAAGTAGCTTTTAAACTTAAATCTTTCCAAATCCTATGTGCCTGTCTCTGCATTCTAAATTTTGGGATCAAAGACATGTGGTTTCCAACTGATGGGATTAAAGAAGTGCTCCTCCACCCCTGGATCAAAGTTTTTCTCTGTTTAGAGTTTGTTTTGTATCAGGTGGCCTTGAGCTCTGAGATCTGCCTGTTTCTGTCTCTAGTGTGTTGGGATTAAGGGTGTATTCTTCCCCAATGATGGGACTAAGGGTGTGCACCATCACCACCCTGTTTCTTGTAACTCTAGAATTTATAAGACAACTAACTCTATAGTGATCCTCCTGTCTCTGCTGGAGGTAAAGGCATGGGCTAACACCATGCATTATTTTACCTTAGCTCTAAGTTTTTTCAACTCTTGGAGGTTTGTAAAACCAGGTTGAACAGCTGTCACCTTTAATTTATTTACAGTGTTTTAAACCTGTTACCTGCTTTTTTAATGCCAAACCATGGAAATAGCCTATACCTCTACAAAAAAAAAAAACCAAAAAACAAAAAAAAAACTTTTAAGCTGCTATCAAGTTTGTGTAATCTCTGTAGCCACCTGCAGTCTAACATTCTAATCTGAAATTAAGGCCATTTTCTTTTCATGCCAGTAAGGTAAATTATAGTTTGAAAATTTTATATTGTATTTTTATTATATTTTTAAGCTTATTAATTCTTTTCTTAAAATAGTATTATTTATTTCTAGAACATAGTTTCCTCCCTCCTCCCCTCTTGGCCCCTCCCTTCATCTCTCCTTTCCTCCCTCTCTCCTTCCCTCCCTCCCTTCCTCCCTCCCTCCCTCCTTGTTCCTCTACTTGGTCAGCAAAAGGAGCCACTGCCAGGGAGTCAGAAACCCTGTGATGTGGGGCCCTCTCTGCTTTGGGAAGCAGACGAGAGTGTGAGCCTCCCCAAGGCCTCCAAAGCTTCGGGAAGCCCTGGGTTGTCATTTTGGGAGGACTCCTTGGGCTTCTTCCAGGTTATCCATCTTCCTGGGTACATGTCGTATTGCCTCAAATATCTGTAGAGGTCAGCTACACTAATGTACGGTGAAGGCCGAGGCCGGCCACTAGAGCTTGTGGTCTTCAGTGATGCTCTCTGGCGCCTGCACAACAGCCTTAGCTTCAATTTGTTCCTTCGAAAACGGAACCAACACTCAATATCTCTTACAGATACTTTGAATCTGTCAGCCAGGGCCTTGAGAGCTTCCTCCTTAGGGTTGGGGTCCGTCTCAAAGTGTTTTTTCAGCGCCTGGTGCTGTTTACAGGTGAATCCAGGGTGTTGATCCCCACATGACAAGCTCGGAGTTGTTTGCATTGGAGACTCAGCCATCTTGGAGACAGTTCTCCTGAGTTCGGTTTGGGAACTTCTTTTTTTTTTGAAAGTAGATGCTTACCTTTATCGTATTGTGGTCTGGATTCTTGAGTAACATAATACATTGTGGTCTTTTCTTTTGACAGAAATAAGCAACCATTCATATAGCCATAATGAAATTATTTTACAAAAGTAATTTTGTGAATTTAGAACTCATTGAGCAACTCAGATCTAACAAAGATATAAAGTATTTACATGAACCATTCTACTATTGATCAAGTTAATACTATTTAACGGAATTTTTTTTTGAATTTGAAATTACATTTAATATGCATAACTTTCATATGCCAAAGTTGCATTTTCACTTTTTATTTTGAACAATTACAAATTCACAACTGTTATAAGAAATAATGTAAAGAAGTACCATTAATGTTTATATATGCTAAAGCAATTTTGTGTTTTGCAAACCTATAATACAACATCATGCTAAAAATATGAAAGTACAACATACAGCATATTATGGCTGCTTTCCCTATTGGGATGTTTATATCTACTCTAAGATTTGTAGTAATGCTATTTTCTTCTATTTATTTATATTTTTCTCTCACCTTTTCAATATCTGAAGTGAAATATATGTTAAAACTTTTTTGTTATTTTTTTTGAAATTTTCTCCATTAAGTAAGACACATCTTAGGTAAAGACAATTTCTGTGATTAAAGGCATTTGTCTCTTAAGCTTAAGTAGCTGATTAAACACTAATATATTATCTCCTTTTTTTTAATAATTTATTTTTTATTTCTTCAAGTTACATCTCAATCACAATCCCCTCCCTACTCCCCCCTCCAGTCCCACCATCCTCTTCCCTTCTTTTTTTTTTTTAGTTTAAGGTATTTATTTTTCCCCCCAACAGCTCTCCCTTTCAGTCCAAAAAATGGTTCTTTTTCTTATAACTATAAATACAATACAAAACAACAGAAATAAATAGGCCACGATTATAAGAGTTATATGGCTTAGCATACATTCCCAATGTCCAGTCCATATGTATTTGGCACCTGACTTTAACATTCTACTATCTAACCATCTCCATGAGTTTAAAGTTCTATATCTAACTCAGCTTTCATACTAACTTGCCTCATCAACAATGGTGCACAGCAGGGATTTGTTGTTTGGTTGTTTGAGAACATACTAAAATTGAGTGTCGGTTAGAGGGTAGATGAAGTGGTACTGGATATATATCTAGCTCTATGTCAGCAAAAATAGATATCCGGGAGCCATTCTTTCTGAGCACATCATAATCCTTGAAAAGTATTGTTAGAGTCCATCATTTCCCAACTCTGGAAGCTAGTCAGAGCTTTACATCAGTTAGGTAGGGTAGAGATGTCTGAACAGGCAAATCATAGTGACATTACCCAGCTTTCCCTCCTTGTGAAGATTGTTGCCCATAACCTAGTAAGGGTGCCTGGTTCTGGAGAGAGCAGAACATGCTTTGGTCCCAATAAACTGTCTTCTACTGCTTTAAATGAGATTTCCCCCAAAGGAATTCAGTAAAGGTTTGCTGTGTTTTTCCCAACTCACAATACAGGGCCGATCGGTCCTTAGAAAGGAATGAGACCAAATGAATGAGCTCTGCATCTCAGGGCAAAAACAACCAGGCATACCCAGATGAGAAAGCCTGGGAGGGATACTGTAGGGAAGAATAGAATTGTCAAAAAGTGACCGCACACAAAGATAACTTTATAAAAAGATTATAATAATTAAAGATGTTTTTAAACATATTATTTCCATGTGTTTTTACTTACTATGTGCCATCAGAAAGCATTTGCTAGGGAGCTAGAGAGACAGTTCAGCAGTTAAGAGCACTGGCTGCTTTTTCAGAGGACCAGGGTCCAATCCCAGAACCCACAGGTAGCTCACAAGCACCAATAAGTCCAGTTCCAGAGGATCTGTTGCCCTCTTCTGGGCTCGGATGGCACCAGGTATGCACATAGTACACAGATATATATGTATGCAAAACACTCATATACATTAAATAAATAGCTATAATGGAGAGTTCGTTTTCAAAAAGAAAATAAAAAGAAACCACTTTCTGAAGACAGAATGCATGCAAAGAAAGAACTGATCAGAATATCAGCTTTTACCTCTGGCTGATCTTCAGATTCAGAGAAAGCATATGTGTAAGCCAAGACAACGCTACAAATGGTTTACATAAGCATAAAAGAGAAGCCTAGCACCAAGACAGTCTACATATATCTGGATATTATCTGTTACTTTTCTATTGCTAAAATAAAACATCCTGACCAAGACAATGTCTAGAAGAAAGAGTTTATTTGGGCTTATATTTCCAGAGGGATAAGAGTCCTTGATGACAGATAGCGGCTTGGTGGCTGGAACTGGAAGCTGAGAACTCACATCATGAACTGTAAGCAGGAAGCAGAGGGCAAAGCGAGAATGGCATATGCCTTTTAAACCTCAAAGTATGCCCAGTGGCATACTTCCCTCAGGAAGGCCACTTCTCCTAGACTTTCCCAAATAGTGCCACCAATTGGGACCATGTGTTCAAGTGCCATAGCCTATGGGGGGCATTGTCATTCAAATCACCACACTGAAGGATATATTTTTCTTTCTGATAATTTCTGTCTTTTAAAATGCATGACATAATATTCAGCCCAGTGTTAAACACTGCCACTGATAAATTCAAGGCATGCAAGGACAAGAAAGCATGACCTACTTACAGGAAAAAAGATATTTGCAGAAATTCTTCCTGAGATATCACAGGCATTGGAATGAGTAGTCAAAGAAAAAAAAATTTAATGTATGCACGGTGTGGTGGTTCAAATAAGAATGGCTCCGTACTATTAGGAGGTGTGGTCTTATTGGAGTAGGTGTGGCTTTGTTGGAGGAGGTGTGTCACTGCACAGTGGGCTTTGATGTTTCAGAACCTCTTACCAGGCCTGGTGACTCACAGTTCTCTTCCTGCTACCTTTGGATCAAGATGTAGACCTCTCGGCTCCTTCTCCAGCACCATGTCTGCCTGCGTGCCACCATGCTTCCCACCATGAGGATAGTGGACTAAACCTCTGAACTATAAGCCAGTCTCAATTAAACGTTTTCTTTTATGAGAGTTGCTGTGGTCATGGTGCCTCTTCATAGCAATAAAACCCAAACTAAGACACACACGATAACTCTAAAACAGTAGTTATGAACCCATGTTCATGGGTGTGTGACAAAGCTGTAATATGTGATAATAATATAAAGGCGGATGAACAGTTGTATATGAAAGTTTGGTTTGATTTAATGTATTCTATCAGAAAGCACACCTTGGGCACAGGATACATGTTAAGAGGAGTTCTGACAAGGTTCTAAGCTTTCACTTCTGAGTGTGCACCACGCAAGTTAAGTTGGCATTAATCAAGCTAGGTTTTTTAGGATGCTACATGGAACCTCCAAGTAGCCAGGGTGATGGAAGTGAAAGCCAACGGGAGACTTTCACTGGGATGAAGAAAACACAACTGTGTATGCCACTACTTTCCTAAAGAAGAAGGCAGCAGGTGGAATTAAACTCACTAATCAGCAGACCTGAAAATAGGGAAATTATCCAGGATTACCACAGCAAATCCAATGTAATCACAATGGTCACTTGTGGTGGTGGTGATGGTGGGGGTCGGGTAGGCAGAAGCCTCAGAGACAGTGGAAGACTAGAAGATGCTATGCTGTTGGCTTTGAAGACAAGGAAAGAACAATAGCCAAGACAGGAAGGGAAGTTCTAGGAGATGGAAAAGGCAACGGAGTGGATTCTTCCCAAGGTCACAGCCCTATTTGTATCTTGATTTTAACCTGCCAAATCTTTTCTAGTCTTTAAAACTGAAACAGAACTAACCTGTGCCATTTTAAGACCCTAAATTGTTAGTAACTCACGATTACAGTAGGACTAGCACACCAGACATGAACATAAAGCTTAGAATATTTCAGTAAATGCATCCTCTGACAGCTGATTAGGCTATTTGTAGCTGGGAGAGCTTCTAAGGCCAGCCCCTGCACAGAAAACCTTGAAATGTTACAACTTACATATAAGAGAGAGTTGGTGCTTCCCCAAGTTATTGATAATTCAAAAGCTTTATGCAGAATTGCCATCTGTAAAAATGAAAGAACTTCCATAAAATATTACTATGAAAAAGTACCTCTTGTCCTGCAAGTTTAGTGGTAAATTTTTCTACCTTTGTCATAGAAAAATGAGCTATTACAGAATAATTGTCATACAGAGAGGCAGTTAAAGGGAATGAAGGCAAGGTGAAGTTGTTAGATGTATCAGGCAATTAATTAATAAGCTATGATACTATTTTCTCCATTTGCTGAAGCTGTATCATCAATATGCTTTTTTAGCTTTTTGAATTTGCTTTAATTTGTAAATTCTAAATAAATATATAACTTGATCTTAATTTGTATTCACAATCCTGCATTCTTTATTAGCATTACCTAATCTTCCAAGTCCATTAATCCAGATTGTATCTGGAGACCAGGCAGTTGGTTAAATTGTCACGTGGCCATGTTCCAGCTCTCCTTACACCTCCCAGCTGAAGGTGGTAACCCCAGATAAGCACCAAGGTCCGTACCCCAGGTCACTTAGTCATCTCAGAAGTTGAACTTGGGCTTGAACTTGGGTAAATCCAAGGCCTGAGCGGTTTGTTATAGAACAGTGTCCCAGAGTGTAGCCGCAAATGTGGCTTGGAAATGAACTGCAGTCTCTGTTTTGATCAGCTTCCAGGGAATTCTGACACACTAAAGCTTCTGAATCACTGCACGTGGAGCTGGGACTTCCCTAAACCCGGTCATGATGTACTTATATATATTTTTTTCCTTTCTGGGAGTAAAGAGAGTAGCGATCTGTTGCATGAAGTTTTAAGTACTGACATTCTATTTCAAACTGTAACTAGCACAGGGAAAGCCTTTAGAGTCTAGAATTTCTCCAGTTTTAAGTCTGGCAGCGAGGCGCCACCTTGTGGGAGAAAGGCGGCCCTGCATAAAATAATTCCCACAGTTACCAGTCGATTTAGGAGTTCTGTTTCTTTCTTTCTTTTTTTTTTTTTTTTTTTTGGTCTTTATTTGATCTTTATTTGATCCACGGTAGTTTATACGCAAGGGGAGATGATTTTGTAGAAATAAATAAATAAAATAAGATAAGACGAAGAAGACATAAAAAATACACAAAACATACCATGTATTCTTAGAGTCTAATCGCCATTTTCATGTTTCCTCCCATCTGCCTTCCCTCAGGGGAAAGTGAATGGCAGACTAGCAGGAACCCTGGAGCTGGAGCACCAATGTGCTGGGCAACTGACCAGCAGTGAAATCTTTGCTCCCAGAGACCATCCTCTCTGCAGAAAGGTTTCTCTCTGCAAATGATTTCCTTTGTTGGACTGCTGAAAAACAGGTGTGCAGGCCCATGTGCAAATACACCCCAACCAGCATGGAGTCTGAAATATTCTGAACCATCACCTTGCACACTATGGTATCTGGTGTTTATTCAAACTTTCATTTGTTCCGTGTGATTTCTTTTTGTTTCATTTCCTTCTTGTATAAAAAACTCAAATTCCTAAAGCAGTGTGGTTATGAATTATGTGGAGATTATAAAAACTGTCTACACCTGTGTTTATATTCTTTGTTATTTACTCATGTTTGGCATTCTGGTGGCACTTACACACCCATGAGTAACTGCTGAACAGCCAAACCTCGAAACAATGACAAAATCAAAAAGCCATTGAAGTTGTTTTTTGTTTGTCTTTTTGTTTTAATTTAATCCAATTGAGACAAAACAACCAAAAAAGTAGAAATCACCCAGGTGCTGTCTGGTCACCCTATCTAGTTAACATTCCAGGAGCAGATATAGACAGAAATGTTATCACTAAATGTTAAAATGATGCCCAGAAGAATGAGAAATTGAAATTTGAAATCAGGGTCATCTATTAACTAGTTGTCCAGAGAAATATTTTAAAAATTAACAGAAACAGATGGCAAGTGTTCACAATGATCATCTAACAACAAGTTCACTGTGGTTCTGTTCTCATTCATGTTTTGAACATGAAGTCTCCTCATTATCTCTGAAGCATGAGCATTCAGTGTTCCTAAACTGTGCGTCTTTGGGTGAGTGGAGGTTTGGGACTCTCATCGAGGCTTTAGTACTGCTTGAAATGGTCTTCTCTGAAGATTAATACATTTTTGTTAGTGTTATGTTTCTCCTAGTGTTCAAATGTTTGTATGTTTGAAAGGATATCTAATTCATATTATTTATAACTTCTGAAGAAAGTATTTCTTGCTGTAAGCCACTAACTGTTAACAATGGTACTTGTTAAAATATGGTTATACTGGTGAAAGACACAACTCCCACCTCAAAGGAAAGACATAGTTTTTTTTTTCTGAAATCAAATATGAGTGAACATGGCTCAGGAACATAGATTTAGATTTTCCTGAATACCATGTTCCGACAAGGTAGCGATTTTGTGAACTTTATGTAGTAACAGAACAAGGAGAGCCTAAATCAAGATGCCTTTCAAATACTGGTGTGTACAATAGGTAGGTGGGTTATAGTAAGAGGGAGAATGCTGCTGTAGGCTTTGGATGTTACCAGACAACACTCTTGGCCTTTTGGTTGGTGAAAAACTAGGGTTTTGTTAAGTTTATATATTCCAAGAGGTGTTTTTTTTTTAACTCATTTATCTGTTAGTTATAGAATGTTGGGTCTCAGACGGAGCAGAGAACAAGGAAAAGCTGTTTAGTAGGATGAAGATCACTCAAGTAAATTGTAATTAGGCTCTAGACCAGCAACATTCCAACCTTTTTGCACCACTGGAGTTTTAGTCAATTAGTCTTTGCAGACACAGATTCTTTTCAAGAAATCTCCTGTTTATGTTCAGCAAAGGTTTATTCAGGACCAGGTCACTAAACACACATCACTATGAGAGAGGGGGGGGGCTCCACTGCACACAGATTCAACAGGCAAGTGAAAATATAAAGCTTTGGGGGAGTTAGAGTCTTTGGGCAAAAATTACTAAAAGAAAAATGTGAGAAGTGAAGGGAATTCTGACTAAAACTGACCTTCAAGGACTCTTGATGAAGACTGGACTGTGACCAGACATTACATAAGTGATTGTTGACATGTAATAAGGGGCCTGATCAGACAAGGAATTTGATGAGGTACCAAAGGGAGGGTTTCCTGGTGACTTCCTTAGCAGGATTTCCTTCTAAAAGTGGATTTTACAAGGAAATAAAGTACACAGGAGGACTTAGGACAGGGGTCAAAAATGGACTCAAGGTTTTGCGTTTTCTCTTGTTTAAGAAAGGATGGAGAAAGAAGGGATGAGAAAAGGAGGACAACAGTGTGAGTCTTCCGTCTTGTTTAACTGTCTGGCCACTGGGACCAGTTGGTCCGTCTGCTAAATAGGGTAGCAGAACAGCTCTCATGGGTGGTGACAGCAGCCAGGCCCCAGAAATGAGGTGCTGGGAAAGCAAAGCAAAACAGAGATGAGTCTAAACCCCGAGTCTGAGCCCACGCAGCCAGTGAAGCTGACAGCACCTGAAGCTGTCTGTGGGTAAAATGGCTTCTGATGCACGCACTTCCTGGTCTGTGAGGAGTTATCTGTGACAGTGTCAAGTGCCCAGATTTTCTGAGTGGCCCACACACCAACAGCACCTTTGCCATCTACACCTGGTCTGCTACGATGGTTTCTCTAAAATTCACACCAGTCTACCTGTTTTGCCAGGCTACATGGCATTCAAGATGCAGAGGCAGGAGGATTCCCTTGTATTTAAGGCCAGCCAAGGTTACATAGCAAGACCCTCCATTTAAAAAAAAAAAAATCCAAAGTGAGACAAATGAACACAAGAGTCATCTGCCTGAGTTAGAAGAACTTTGAGGAAAGATCAGCTAGTTTGGGGAGGTGGGAAGCATTAATTTACAGAGCCAGGTATTATCTAATATTCATAGTAGAAAAAAAATCTTCCTACAATAAACAGACTTGGAGCCTACAAACTCGTAGAGTATGTTACAGTTTTCCATAAAAACACATTTTTCCCTCTACAACCATTCCCACTTCTACCAAAGATTGATTTCAGGACTTGTCATATTACAAATAATGTGGTATAATCCAACGATTGCTCTTTGGATCAAATCTTAAGTCTGGTACTTATTTTCTGGATAAACTCAAGAAGTTACTGAAAATCCCTCGAGTTCCCCTTTGGTTTTTGTTACATTCATTTGTAGAGGCAGAATCTGTGCTTCATTGGACTTGGGTAGGTCAGAAGACAGCTTGTACAAGTCAGTTCTCCCCGTCTGCCATGAATGTCCTGGGTGCCAACTCAGGCCATCAGGAGAGGTGGTAAACACCTTCACTCTTTGAGCCATCTCACTGTTCCAGTCCCTTTGTGCTTAGGGTAAGACTGAACACTGATATCTAGTCAAACAAATGTGTAAAAAGGCAGAAAACGTGTGTTATGTGTAGTGGCCTGTGGCTGTAATCCCAGCACATGGGTCCTCAGGCAGGAGGAGCAGTGCAAATCTGAGGCAAGTGGCTACATAGTGAGACCCTTGTGTGAGAAGAAAAATTAAAACAAAATGAAATAACACAAGAAACTACTCAATTTGGCACATGATGTACATTAAAAAATAAAGTTGTAGGGGTCTGTATTTTACTCTAATAAATGCCATAAATAGTTTTCATTAGAATACAGGTCAGAATTTTATTCATTTGATGATATTTTCATATTTCAAGGCATTCCACAAATACTTTACAGGTGCTGAGCAAAAATTCTGATTTTGCAAATTGCCATTTTAATAACAACAACATGATTCTACATGTTGATAGAGGTATGCAAATGACATTACAAACCAAATCTGCTCTGTGACTCCCGAAAGGGCCCTCTTAACATAATGATGAATCAGTTGTGCAGAGAACCAGTAAAATAAACAGAATCCCATGCCTCCTTTCTCTATTAAACTTATCCTCCTAGCATATAACTCAATCAAATGAATAAAATAGACATTCAACATTTCTCAGAGATGCAAAAAAGGCACTGTGGTAGCTGCCTGTAATTCCAGATATTGAGTAGTAAGAACCAGGGGGGTCACCTGAGCCTAGGAGTTTGGGGACAACCTAACAATGTAGCAGGATATCCATTTCAAAAAAGTGTTTTCCTCATAACAAAACTTGAAAAGATTGCTGAATCCTTCCAACAACAAAGTCCCCAGTGGAGAGCAGTGAGAATCTCATTCTTTGAAGGCAAAGGTAGGCATATGGTTTGATCTGGGAATCACAGCCCAGAGGTTGCCTAGCATGATCCAGCAGTTTCCCAGGTCAAAATTTGAACGGGGAGTGAACCCAGTGATGCATACTTCTTTTTTGCATTACATAATTTTTTGACTTTTTTTGCCTAGGCTAAGTTAGGTCAATTATGTTATTTGAGCATGTATATACATATATTTGTTAAAATTCAAAAAATGAACCATTTATAAATATGAGAGAATTTGCTGCATGCATTGGGATTATTTTGTTTTAATGTAAGAGTCCATTAGGGGGCAGAAGTGTTCAGCTGGTTATGCTTAATTTTTTAAATGTATTTTCATTTATGTGTATGTTTCTGCATGGGTGTATGCACCAATTCCTGCCCAGGCTAGATAATCCCCTGGAGCTGGAGTTACAGGCTCTTTTGAGCTATCTCACATAGGTTCTGGGCACTGAACTCAAGTCATCTGGAAGAATAACAAGTGCCTTTAAAAGTTTAGCCTTCTTCCCCAGCCCATTGGGCTTCGTTTTAAACGATTAGCAAGTTCTATTTCAATCAAACAGAATGTTCACTGTTGTAATTCTGGGAGTAAGAAGTACACGTTGATTGCTGAACAGAGTTTGCATCTGAGTCTCTGATTCAAATGTGTTTTCAAATCTTTGTTTTAAGAAGTTGATTGCATCTGTGCCTTTCTTACGAAAGCCCCTTCCTGGGCATGCTCAAGTGTGACCGAGGCTAAGCCCTTAGCAAGTTCCAAGTTAAGAAGCTGCTGTTTTCACTGAGAAACTGCATTCTAGCAAGGGTATGTAGGCTGTCCAAGACTGTCGAGATGGAAACTGGAAGGCTCTGACAGGCTTTAGAAGTGTCTCAAGCCACAGCTTCATATTGCTTCCTTGGAACAGTATGTCTTCTTGAAGGCCACACACCAATCATTTCCATATGATGCAATATAACTCTGCCCCTTGATTGTGGCTTTCTGCAGTGCTCCCCTTCTGTTTTAAAGAGACATTATCTTGATGAGGGGTGAGGACTACACTTATCAGTCAGTATGAGCAGATACTGAGAATGTAGTTAGTGAGTAAGTTGGTTTAGTGAAGTGGTGGAAACCTATCCAACCATCTAGGGCCAGTGCAGTCATGGATCTTGGAGGAGAACCTACAACTACTGTAATTTTTCTTTCTGCACTGCACTATGCTGAGTCTGCTACCTCAGGCTCCACCCTTGTGGATATTCACCTGGGCTTTCGGTGGGGGTTGTGCAGGGAGGGGGCTTCCAAAGCTTCAGGCCCACCTTAGCAGCAGCACAGCTGGTATTCTAACTGAAGACCAGAGGACAGTTGTCTTTCTGGACTTCAATCATCTGTGGGAAGTTATTGGCCATAGTGAAAGGGGACAAAGTTTAAAATTCAGAATCTAAAACAAGGCGTGGAGATGCTCCTTTAAGGCTTAGCACTCAAGTGGCTAAGGCCAGAGGATCCAAGCTCCAGGCTTACTTGAGGTACATGACAAGTTCTGGGTCACCCTGGGCTGCATGACAATCAAAACCCCAAACAGAAGTAGAGCCTACCCAGAAATTCTTGAGTCACGAGACAGGTCATAATAGAACAGTGGTGGCTCTACAATATAGAACATTCTCCTTTTAAATTTTCATTGACTGATCTTGTAGATCTATTATGTGTGCCATGGGATGTATGGAAAGGTCATAGGAAACTTTGTGTAATTTTTTTCTCTCCGTCCGTCTTTATACAGCTTCTGGAATGGAACTCAGGTTACCACGCTGCCCTGCAAGCAACTTTACCTGACAAACCATCTCACCAGCCCTAGAATATATGTTTGTTTGTTTGGGTTGCTTTGTTTCATTTTTGAATTGTTTTTTGATGCAGAGTTTCTCTATGTAGTCCTAGCTGTCCTGGAACTCACTATGTAGTTCAGACTAGCCTCGAATTCATAGAGATCCACCTACCTCTACCTCCTGAGTGCTAGGATAAAAGGAATTTACCGCTATGCCTGACTCTTAGAATATATTCTTAATGAGAGATTCAAAAGCAAATATTCGCTAATATCTTCTAATTGATTTAGTTTTAGTCTTCTTGATATTACTTAGTCACAGTTATTTTGTTGCAGAAAAGCCTGGTGTTTGCAAATGGGAACAGATGGAAGAGTATCTGCCACAGCAGGATAAGCTCCAGCCAGGCTCAAAGACTTGAAACCCACAAAGAGAGATCTGTTTTAACGAAAGTTTAAAAATTTAAACATAACCCAAAATTTAATTCTGCATTTTTTGGAATGGAACATTCAATTATCAATGAAAATACACAGTTTAAGAGCTATCTTATGAAGAAAGGCTTAACACTAAAGCTTTAGTTTGACATTAACTTAGAAAATCCCATTTTGTATATAGATGGTTTATAGATGACTGCCCTTGAGGCATGCATGACCTGGTCACTTTCTTTTTCAACTGTCTGCATCTGTGATTACCTGCAGGCCCTGCTCAAAATCCTGCCCATTAACTTTCTGTCCAGGAGCAGTGTGGAGCTTATAAGGCCCCATCCCTTCCCAAGGATTTATAGACAATAATGGTTACTGGAAGAGATTATTTTCATCTGTGGTGTCTATGTTCCTGTAAGTAACCCAAATTAAATTTGTTGGTTCACTGGGTTACACTTGAGCTGAATCTTTATTCTTGTTGATGCCCTATCTGGGGTGAGCAGCCATGTGTTCATCTTTCCTCAGAAAGAGTTCACAGAACAAATGCTTTGGTCTTTCTGGGATACACTGAGCCTGACTCCTTGGGGAGGACAGTGCTGGGCTCCACAGGAATTCAGTCTAGCTGATCTGTGGAGTTCTTTTAGGTTTGCCAATTTTCTTTCTCAGACAGGCATTTGGAAGATTAAACTGGTCTGAAGTGCTTTGGAATGGAAGGTGCTCACTGTTCTGATCTTTTCTGAGTCTTGAGTGCTTGCAAGAACTTGCAAATAGGATGGATGCTTCATTTGGCTGATGCAGATAGTCTGTGGGTAATTTCATATCATAGTGAAGTCTGACTTCAGTTTGAGTATGACTCACCCACAAGCTAAGTAAAATATTATTCATTTATGCCAGGAATGGTGGCACACGCCTTTAATCCCAACACTCAGAAGGCAGAGGCAGGCAGATCTCTGTGAGTTCAGGCCAGCCTGGTCTACAAAGGGAGTCCAGGACAGCCAGGGCTACACAGAGAAACTCTGTCTCAAAAAAAATTATTTATTTGTGATCATGTCCATACTGAAAAGGTATCAGCTTTGGGTATGTTTAAACTTTTGGATTTTCAGATCAACCCAAGCAAAGCTGAGCTGCTTCACTTCCAGCACACATTGCTAGTGTCTGGAAAGAGGGACAGAGCTGTTCCTCTTTGAGTGGTGAGCATATAAGAAGGAACAATGCTTTTTTTTTTTCAATAACAGTGCAGCACATTACATTTACACAGAAAGCTAGCTTTTCCTCTCCCACTCCCATGCCTAAATGAACTTATGGAAATGGGAATATTCAGAAGATGAGGGCAAGTCTCTTATGAATGTGCCTTTCCTGATCAGTAAGATCAGCATGATTCAGATTAGATGTCAGATCTGGTTAATGATCTGTGGCCTCTACTTAGACCTGAGCACTATTTTAAGCACTTTTAATGGTAACTGACCTTCTTCATGTGGTAGGAATTGGTTTTACTCCCATTTGAACAAGAAAATGAAGGCACAGAGGCTTGATAATTTGTCTTTGAAATCAACTCCCTTTTTTACAAATTACTTCCAAATTTCATATCGTTGACATGCAAAGTTTTTGACTAATTCAGACACCTGCAATGAGTCTTAGTTCTTTCATCCTTGTTCTAGAATCCATCCCTCCCCACTCCTCAGAAACTCCTCTGCTGCTTTGCACTTCTCTCATTAGCACCAACAAATCTACTAAGACTCCCTGGGCCATGCCTATGGCTAAACCCCACTGCCTCCTCTCTCATCTTATTCCTTCAATTCCTACTTAGCCAGCAACCTGTGCTCATTACCCACTAATTTTCCCCACTCATTCCTTGGCCTAATTATCCTGGAACCCTTGATAAACTCACTGCATTTGCTAGCTCTTTCCTCCAAAGTTGGTCCCTCGGCCCTGTTTGGACTATTTTTTTGAACCTTTTATTCCACTTGTGTCCCAGGTTCCATTCTGTCAAGTCAGTCTCAGATTCTTAACCTCCTGGGAGTCATGAGTGTTTCTCCACCAACCCATTATTAGCAAAGTATAAAGGTTTTTCTTCTGCCAAAAGGTCCCTTGGGAGTCTGAAAAACTTGCAAATATGGCTACACAAAAAAATCTCCCCAATCCCAGGATTAATTTCCAGAAGCAGGCCTATTAGGACTGCCAGGCCAAAGTCCAGGCAACAATCAAAAACCCATCACTAAACTTCCCTGGGAACAGAAAGGAAAAAGTTCACAGTTCTTTAAAACACTATGTAGAAAAGTCAAACTGAAGAAACAGCTGGCTTCAGATGTCCACAGATGTCAAGTAATAGAGGTTTATGTGTCAAAAAGGACCTATGTTTTGAAAACTGGGCCAACATGTTCAATGTTTCATAATTAAATGTCAACATATAGAAACTGAAATAATTCAATAAACAAACAATCAAATAAATAAATAAATAAATAAATAAATAAATACGTTTAGGTTCCAGCTTTCCCAGAAACCCAAAGGAAGTCTACATCCTGACCTAGCCACATGGACCAATGCAAAGAACCCTCTGGGGTCCAGTTACATCTTTTCCTTAATGACCTGACACAGGAGATTTCCATCTTGTGCAGGTTGCTTTCTGTCAGCTTGATACAAACTAGACACACCTGGGAAGAGGGACCTCAATCGAGGGACTGCCTCCATTGGATTGACTTGTGGACATATCTTTGGGGCATTTATTGATCAATGATTGATGTGGGAGGGTCTAGCCCACTGTGGGCCATGCCACCCCTTGGCTTGTAGTTCTAGGTTACATAAGAAAATAGGCTGAGCAAGCCATGAAAAGTAAGTCAGTAAGCAGCTTTCTTCTGAGACCTCTCCCTCAGTTCCTGCCTTGCCCTATGTTGTGGTCGCCAAATAAACCCTTTCCTCCACATGCCACTTTTGATCATGGTGTTTATCACAGCCACTGAAACCAAATTAAGACACAATTCCAAGGTAAAAAGCTGGGGAAGTTTAAGAACCATGTTTGTGTCAACTAGCTTGAAAATTTTAAACTAGTATAGAGTAGGAATGAACTAGATAAGTGTCCTAGTAGATAAACTGCTCTTACATAAATGGATCAATAATAACTCAACAATTTTTCATTGGTATCTCTTAAAAATATATTATTTTTATTTTATGTTTTGGGTGTTTTGCCTGCATGTATATATGTGTACTATGTGTGTACCTGGTATCCTCAGAGACCAGAATAGGGCATTGGACCCCCTGGGATTGGAGTTACAGATGCTTATAAACCACTATGTGGATGCTGGGGATTGAACCCTGGTCCTGTGAAAAAGCAGCCAGTGTTTTTAAATGTTGAGCCATTTCTCCAGCCCCTCCCAGTGCCTCTTGAGTCACCATCTGGTTGTCGTCTTTTGAGCAGCAATGTGTTCCGTAATTCTCATCCACTGAAGTTTGAGATAGTTTATGTTTTTATTATATACAGTATCTATTATGAACCAGGCATTGTACTAGGCCCTAGAAATACTTCAAAAGACAGTCTGGTTTCTTGAAGGCATTATTTATTGCAGGTGGATAGAACACATATCCTATTGCAAAGACCAAAGACTGGATGACTGTGAAGCAAATTATGAGGGAGGGCCAGGGGTATTCCTTCCAATCAGGTAATCATTTTTGGAAAAAGTAGAAATCAATCAAACCCAATCATTTGTCTGTCAAATTGTTGAACTCCCTCTCCTGCTCACTGAAGGCTCTGACTGACCCACCCGAGCACTGGGGATAGAACTTTTGGGCCCATATCTGCTAGACAGGCACTGAGCCGAGCTTTGTGTTTCTTCAAGGGTCTAGCTTTGGTAACAGCATCTTGCCTCTTCAAGAAAAGATGTAAAAAAATGTTGAAGGTTAGAAAATTAAGACATCTCAAGATTTAACTGTGTCATTTGCCTAAATCACTTGGTCACCTCCCTGAAAACAACTCACTTATTAACACATTTCTAAGCACTCAGAATGCATTGTCACCTTCTCCAATGATGCTTAGGGAACAAGATCACTTCCCTGAAGTGTGGATGTTCTAAAAGAAACTTACTTTCAATTATCACATATATTTATTAATAACTACAGTCACTTAAAACAAATACAAACACTTATTACCTAACTACTAGCCCTAAAAATAACTATAAATCCCTATTACCTAACAACAAACCCTATCAATAACTATAACAACTATTATCTAATAACTAACCTTAACCTTTTACAAGGATAGTCTCTGGGACAGGTCCTCAGTTGTCAGGAACATCTCAGGAGTAGATCCTTTTGTGGAACCTGACTGAATCCATCTTGCAAAAAAGATTACATTTTGTATTAGCTTGACTCAGAGCTGACCTCCAGTTCCAGAACAACAAAATGTACCCGACCAACCTTGTATTCCAGGGGCGTTCCCTCATCATCACCACACAGCTCACTCTGATAAAACACCCAAAAAGTCTAAATAAACTTTCTGATGGTCAAGCTGACCATAGCTGGTTAGTCAGTAGCAACAAGCCAATCAGAAATGGACATGACTAGCTACCCAAATGTCATCCAATCATATGATAAAGAACCTGAGTCTCTATATAAACTTTCTTTGTCTGAGGCTCTATATAAACTCTGTACTTTTGGGTCTGGGGGCTCTCAACTCCAACTGCTGTGTCAGTGAGTGTTGGGAGTCCAAGCTCTGATCTTGAATAAACAACCCTCATGTATTTACATCAGAGTTGGCTTCTGGGTGGTCTTTGGGGTCTCGAGAACCAGGCAGAACATTTTAATGCACTTAGTCAAAAGTCTTTCTTCAGAAACACCTCAGATGTAGGTCCTTTAGGATAAATTGGTGATGGCAGCTTCTCTTTAAACGAGGCTTGAGGCTTTCTTCTCTCTGGAACGCTTCAGCTGTCCATAAGCCAATTTATTCAGTTTGTATTAGCCACTCAGCTGCTCTGCCTGAGTCTTTGGGCCTGACCACAGTTCTATTCAGGCCACTGTTTGAACTGGTTGAACCCCTCTAGGCAAACGCTGTGCCATGGGATTTTAGTCCTTGGCTTTTTGTTGCATTGTGGAGGCCTTCTCTGCTCACCAGCTTCTTTCTGCCTCAGGGAGGGAGAGCTGACTGTATTTTTTTTAGCTTTGTTTGAGATCAGCTTTTCAGTCTGGATGCATTTTCTCCATCAGACGACTCAAGCCGCCTTGCATCTCGTTGTCTCTACCGTGGGAACTCACTAGCATGGAAATTCTTGGGCTCCATCCACATTATCCTTAAATAGGTTCTCTCCTAATTTCACCTGGCTTCAGGCTAATCTGGGCCCCGCCCACTTTGTAATGCTATTAGCAGTTAAAAACAATGCCAAGCCACTAACCTTGGATTTAGTCCATATGCTGCCATGGCAAATGCCCACAGGTGCCAGACTGATCCTCATGCCCCTTTTAAGAGGCTGTATCAGAAAGCCCTACATATTCACTAAATTTAATTTATATTAATCTAACTCCCCTTACAGAAAAAAATGACAAGTCTTTTACTTTCATCCTTTCTATGTTTAAATCAATACAATGAGAAAATGTGTGTCATAAAGTAAAATAAACATCATCTTAACTGGTATTTTTAATTAACCTGAGTGGGTGTTTTAAAAGTATATAGCATAGAATCAATTTTTGTAGCATCTTAGTCATCTATGAGAATATCTAAAGTTTAATTTCATAGAATTACATCTGAAATAACTTACCATTTGAAACTACTAATCACAAAGCCCCTTTAGGATACTTTCTATCTCTGTCAGATACATCCCACCAATAAGCTCCCATTTTCCATTATTCACCAGCCTTTTCATCTTTCTACATAGTTATATGTGAAACTATTTCATTTTCCAAAAGTATAAAATATAATTACTGTGATAAATGTAAGTGATTGAAAGCATAGTATTCCCTCCCATCTCTATTATATGGTATTATTGCAGGCATCATATCCATCCAGGTCTCTTTCTTTTAAGACTGCGTGTGATAGCCAATCTTGGTGGTCATCTTGAGATACTTGAGAAGAAGGACCTCAGTTGAATAATTGCCCTCATCAGGTTGGCCTGTGGGCATTTTCTTACTTGCTAATGATATAGGAGGGCCCAGCTGACTGTACACTGTAACATTCCTAGAAAAGAGAGCCTGAGCTGTATAGGAAAGGTAGATGAGGCTGGAGAAATGGCTCAGTGGTTAAGAGCACTGGCTGTTCTTCCAAAGGATCCAGGTTCAAATCCCAGCACCCACATGGCCGTTCAAAACTGTCTGTAATGGCTGGGCATGGTGGCATATGCCTTTAGTTCTAGCACTTGGGAGGCAGAGGCAAGTGGATCTCTGTGAATTCAAGGCCAGTCTGGTCTACAGAGTGAGTTCCAGGGTAGCCAGGGCTACACAAAGAACCCTATCTCAAAAAAAAAAAAAACAGAAGGAAGGAAGGAAGAGAAAGAAAGAAAAGTAGGTAGAAGGTAGGTAGATAGGGGTCTGAAGACATGATTCAGCCGTTAACAGCACTTCCTGCTTTTGAAAAAGATCTGGTTTGATTCCCAGCCCTACATGGTAACTCACAATCAATCATATCTCCAGTTACAGGGGACCCTGCACATTCTTCTAGTGTCTGTAGTGCCAGACATGCATGCAATGCACTTAAATACATGCAGACAAAATATCCATATGCATAAAATAAAAATAAAGAAATCTTTAAGAGAGAGAGAGACAGAAAAAGACAAAGGGTGGTTAGCTGAATGTGAGCACAGGAGCAAGACATTAAGCAGTGTTTCTCCATGGTCTCTGTTTCAATTTCTGTTTCAAGGTATTGCTTTGAGTTCCAGACTTGGTTTCCTTAGTGATGACCTATAAGAAGAAATAACCCCTTTCCTCCTGCAGGTTGCTTTAGGTCAGTGGTTTAATACATCAAAGAGAAATAAACTGGAATAGTGGGTCTTTCTATATAGTCCACTCTGGTCTTGAACTTATATCCCTCTTGCCTTGGCTTCCAAGATATAATGTTTCATATGTTGAGCCCTATACCTTGACTTCTCTGGGGTTTTGAATATCATTATTGTAAATCGTTGTTCATATATCAAAGAAAATAAAGGGTAAAATTTATAACGTAATTCTATAATATTTCTGAAGTCAAAAACACACATGTAAGTGTGTCTTTCTTTCTGATGGACAAAGGAGTATGCACATAAACACATAAATACATAGTATATACTCAGTGATGGACAAAATCAAAGGTGCTGAAAACTGGGAGTGGGGTCCTACAGATCTTTGTGACACCAATATAAAGAGTTGAAACATGGACACATCAACCACCAGTACTTGTGCTGAGCATGGCATGGTGGATGATATTTGCAATATCAGCACTAGGAGGCAGGAGGTAATCATTCACTACAAAGCAAGTTCAAGGCTGCCTGGGCTATCTGAGACCCTTCTTCCAAACAGAAAATCGCCAGTATTGGTACTGTTGATCATCCCCAAGAAACTCAGATTTTGTCTATTTTCTGAAAGTATATGGCTTTTCACGTGCTTTGTCATGAGTTTTTCTTGTTGTAATTAAGTGAAGGTAGTCGAATGCATCCGGGTATGTTTTTTGTTCAAAGAAAGAATCCAGAAAACACACAATCATCTCACTCCCTAACACACATACCCACTGTCCAAAAACACCTGGATTTTATTCTATTTAAGACAGAAAAACTATGAGATCTAATCTCTGAAAACCAAAATTACCTCAGCATACTTGTTACATATATATTGCATATGTATGTAACATTACAACATACATGTGTAATATACATGTGTCCAGATGGATATGCAGACAAAAGTATACTTAAATAGCTTTCATGAAAAGAAAAGACAATTTTTTCCATATTCTGTTTTAATAAAATTCACAGTTCAAATGAATGCAAATAAAGACAACAAATTATTATTAAAAGCTTTTAAATATTAAATAAGAATTACAAAAACTTAACACAGTACACAAATATCTGACAAACATATCACCAAAATTATATGCAATAAAGTTATATTTTTCACTGTTGCTTAGATATAATTTTCATAATTAAATATTTACTATGCAATGTTAACCATATAAAAATAATATTCCTAGCAAAAAATAAGGCACAGTTTTAAATAATCTATTTACCATATATTATTTAATGTCTATTTTTAAAAATTACTGTAACTTTTGTGTTCATGAAGGTAAGCCAAGAAAGCCTCCATCCTCCTGTTGGACGTCACTCGTCAGTTACTCTTGGGAAGCTACTTCACACAGGTTCATATGAAACTAAACAGTTCCATGTTTTTACATTAAATATGATTCCACATACTTTTTCTTCAAATTATATTTGCATCTTATGAAATGCCTGAAGTGGAAAAGAGAATAAAAATGGTAACAACTTGGTTTTCAAAACACATAAAATATTTTAATTCTTTTAAAAAGTAATTCTTTTATTCTTATTTTATGTACATTGGTGTTTTGACTGCATATATGTCTGTGTGAGGGTGTCAGGTCCTCTGAAACAGGAGTGAGCTGCCATGTGGGTTCTGGGACTTGAACCTGGGTCCTCTGGAAAAGCAGCCAGAGTTCTTTAACTACTGAGCCATCTCTCCAGCCCCCTGTTTTGATACTTTTAATAGTTACATTGTAGATTACCTCTCTTGAAATACAGCCTTGAAAAAGCAGGCTGGTGTACTGATTTGGGGATATTTTACACAGAAGGAAAATGATGAGCTTCCAATTGACAACAAACAGGTAACTCAGAAAATGTTCCTAAAACATATTAAACTGGAATATTGTGATTGTAACTAGCTGATAAATATCTGACACAGGGCTGGTTCATAAGCTTGCAATACTGGTTGCTCTTCCAGGGAATCCAGCTCAACCCACATGATAGCTCAGAGCTGCAGTCCCAGGCATACACATGGGCAACAAACCCATACCCTTAAAATAAAAGTAAATATAGTCTCAAATATATAATAATCTGAAACAGACATTTACACGGAATACTGCAAAAGAGATCACTGAACCTCAAACCTGTTTCAGTCTTGATTTTTTGAGACAGGGTCTCATATTTAAATTCTTCAATTTTAAAAAGTTCCAGGCAAATATAGTTTGTGTACAATATTTTATTACCTTTATTATTGAGTGGTACATAATATTGGATTCAGGACCTGACACACACACACACACACACACACACACACACACACACACACACCTACTCTACCATTAAACCACATCCCAAGTCCTATGTTTTAAATGATAATATAATGTTGGGAGAGGAACAAATCCAACTATCATATTAATCTAAGAAGTTCATATAACTTTTCATGAATGCTAAGGCCCACTTTCCCTCTTGTGAAGGACTACTCCTTCCAGGCTAACCAGCCACATCATCCTAGCTTGTTGCTGCCATAGCAGAATCTCATGCAGGAACAGGTTGACAAAAACTATGTTTTTGTTCAGCATACTCTGTGACCTTGTTACTCCTGGAAATTCCCCAACTACAAATAAAGCTGATGAAGCTGGTCATAACCACGAGCTCCACTTAGGCCCAAGGTCATCTAGAACTGCTTGTCTAGTTAGCAAAAATAACTTGAGTTAGAGCTGAATCAGAGTTGACCACCCTGTTACACTGTCCACACCGTTGCACAAGCTCATTGCAGTTTTTGCCTTTATAAACTGACTCTGAAGAACATTTGAGGTCATAGTCAGCTCCTAAGTTTGCACTGCTTCCTTGATGAATCAGTCTTGGGGTGTGTGATCAATAAACTATCCACATCTGATTGAGATGGGTATCTGAGTGGTTTGTGTGGCTATCCCTAAACCCCAACAATGTACATAAAATATGTTAAGAGCCAAGACAGAGATAAACATGAATTCATTTTGGTCTTTCAATAGCCAGATATATTTTCTTGTGTATTTACATTTTGAAAATTCAAAAAGGCTTGAGACATCTTGGAAGTAGTCAATTCATATAATTTGTCACTGGATACTGAAATGAATTAGCACATTCTCTTCATATCACGCAAAGGAAAAATTTAAATGTGGTGGCTTATTGTTTCTAATTTGTTTTTTTTGTTGTTGTTGTTTTGGTTTTTGTTGTTTTTTTGTTTTTGTTTTTGTTTTTTGTTTTGTTGTTGTTTTTTGCTTGTTTGTTTGGTTGGTTGTTTTTTTCGAGACAGGGTTTCTCTGTGTATCCTTGACTGTCCTGGACTCACTTTGTAGACCATATTGGCTTTGAACTCACATAGATCCACCTGCTTCTGCCTCCCAAGTGCTGGGATTAAAGGCATATGCCACCACGCCCAGCTTTACAGACAGCTGTGAACTGCTATGTGGTCCTTGGATTTGAACCGGGGTCCGTTGGAAGAACAGCCACTGCTCTTAACCACTGAGCCATCTCTCCAGCCCCCATTGTTTTTAATTTTTAATGCTTAATTACAATGCTCTAAAATAAGAATAGCAACAATGGAACAAGGCAGTTCCAACTGAGTGACCACACACAATCACAAATTGATTATTTTCCTTGAAGGAACTTTCAGCACCTCATAAGTGCTTACACCTCTGTAAGGTGTGCAAACATTTGAGATAGACTGAGATACACTTGTCCAGTGTAAGATGTTCAGGAATATTTCTAGATTACAAGTACTTATAACTTCTGTTTCCCACCTTCTTGACCTGAAGAGCCAAGTTTCTTGCAGGGAATTGTCCGTGGTACTGAATTCAGGACCCCAGGCCCTCCTCCACCCCCACCCCCCCCCTACTCCTGCAATTGACTTTGTACCACACTGGGAAAAAACTCAGATTAGCAAAAACATTAATATCTTTCGGTGTTTCATGTGCAGTCTACATCTGTAAACCAGAATTACAGTTTATGGGGGCTGGAGAGATGGCTCAGTGGTTAAGAGCACTGGCTGTTATTCCAGAGGACCTAGGATCAATTTCTAGCACCCACATGGCAGCTCACAACTCTCTGTAACTCCAGTTCCAGAGGATATGGCACCCTCACACAGACATGCAAGCAAAACATCAATACACATAAAAATATTTAAAATAATTATAATTTATATTGAGCTGTTATGATTGCATAAATACTTTCTTTCCTTGGGCTCCTAGAATAATTGAACCAGAATACAATTTTGAGTTTAGCATTTTACTTTTCTAGGTAATGGGCTAAAATACATGATTATTTTATCACTTCATCTTCCCTGTATTTTTTATTGTGGTTTTTGTTTGTATGTTTGTTTTTGAGACTGGCTTTCACTATATTGTCCAGGCTGGCCTTGAACTAACTCTTGCCTCTGCTTCTCAAGTGCTGAGATTATAACATGCATGGCCATAGCCATCTAATTATTCTCCTACTTTGCCAATATCTGCTCTGTGTTTTATGTGTGCTGTGCAAATTAAAGTTTTAAAGTCTACTTTTTTCTCTATTATATATTTGACCATTTAAGATAGACCTGTCAATAGTTTTTCACCTGTGTATCTGTAGAATGCTTCTGCACAATAATAAAATGAGACTGAAAAGTGTTTAAGTCTTTTTAATCACTAAGGTCTGTTAAGGCATTGAGAAAATCTATTTATCTTACTTAATGTAGCTATTTAGGGGGCATTTTAAATTAACTCAACAAAACAGCACATTTAGAATCAAGTTTGAATCAAATTAAAAAATAAAATCCAGTAGTAAGTTCAGCAGGTGTTGTGTTGTGCTAAGATTAACTTCCCAGCTTCTTGGACTCTTCAAATTTTTCTCTTTAAATTTTTGTTTGTTTAAGTTCTTAGTTTTTGAGACAGGGTCTCACTAATAAAGGAATGCAAGTCACCCTCAGACTCTCCTGACTTGGTCTCTTGAGTGCAAGAATTTGGAATTTGGGATTACAAGCAAAAATTTCTTAAGACAGATTCATAGGCTGATGGTGCAAGTGCTAGAACACTTGCTCTTGTGTGCGAACCCTGCATTTGATCCTCACCACCATGAAGAAGGGGAGGTAAGTGGAAAGAAAGGAAATGGGGAATAGGCATAAACGCTTAGGATAAGAAAAATGAATAAATAGATAGGTAGATACTCACCACACAAGACTTCTAGGTCTGGGAGCACAGTGGACTCACAGCTAATCTCCTCAGCAATCTAGCGCATCTTTTATAATCTAGAAAATTTAAAGGTAACAATATATATAGTTAACTGCTATGAATGTGAAAGAAATAATGCTACTGTTACTGATTCATGTAACAACCATAGTTTTAATCCATAGGTGCTTAACATGGATTTGTTCTCTGTTCCTCTGAAAACATGGAAATTTGACACCTTCACTTTAGAGATGAGAAAACAGCTCCAAATTTGACTTATTTCATAGCAGCTAAGTGGTTTAGTTCCCCAAACTGCCTTTTCTCCACCAAACTATGCCATCATCTAGTGTCTTTGCCTTGAATCTTTAGCTGGTTAGTTATGGGGTTTTTTTGTCGTTTGTTTGTTTTGATTTTGTTTTGTCAATGTGATACAGACTAGAGTCATCTGAGAAGAGGAAATCTTAGTTGAGGGATTTCCCATTAGATTGGCCTGCAGGTAAATCTGTGGGGCATTTTCTTCTTTAATGAATAACTTGGGAGGGCTTAGACTACTGGGGATGATTCCACCATTGGGAAGCTGATTCTGGGGTATAAAAGAAAGCAGCAAAGCCATTTGGAACAAGCTAGGAAGCAGCATTCCTCCACAGTCTTTGCTTCAGTTCTGTCCTTGAGCTTCTTGCCTTGGCTCCCACCAATGATGAACTGTGAGATGGAAGTGTAAGCTGAAATAAAATCTTTATTATCCAAATCACTCTTGGTCAGTTTTCTACCACAGCAACAAAGAAGCAAACGAATACAAATCTAGTGTACTTAATTTCTGCTAGTCATTAAATGTAAGGTGTTTTCTTTTTTGAAAAAAAAATTTTTAAAACTTTAGCTCAACATCCTAAGTAGAGTTAAATACTCCTCAAGGTGGTCTAGCTGACAAGAAAAAATGCTTAAAAAACCACTCGCTTTAAAAGTTTTTAGAATGCCGGGCGGTGGTGGCGCACGCCTTTAATCCCAGCACTTGGGAGGCAGAGGCAGGCGGATCTTTGCGAGTTTGAGGCCAGCCTGGTCTACAAAGAGAGTCCAGGACAGCCAGAGCTGTTAAACAGAGAAACCCTGTCTCAAAAAACCAAAAAAAAAAAAAAAGTTTTTAGATTTAGAAAGGAATTAGAACCAGGTGACTCAACTACCACACATTATCATAACTGGGCATTTGAATGATGGCCCGTTAGTGCTATATTTGGAATTAGGCTGCCATCATTCACAAAAACCCAGCACACACTGTACAAATGACATGATATAAAAAACATTTATTTCAAAATAACTTAGGAAGAGGCGTTGACTTGCACTTCACAGTCAGCTTGCTTTTTTTTATTTATATGAGAAAGTACTTTATTTATACCAAGGAATTTGAATAATGATAAACGATTTCAGTCCTGACAAACACTCTGGTCTTTAAGAAAATCTGGCTATTTTCAGATTTGGAAATATTCCCAACCAGAATGTGAACTCTCATTCCTTATAGTTTCAACAGAACACACACCCTTGAGTACCGAAAGGATAAAAATAGTATCTCATGTAATGTTTAGTCTATTATGTCCCACCTAAAGACCGTTGAAGCTTGAAAATACATGCACTCATTGTTGGATAGGTTGTTTGTTTCTTCTAAAATTTGCCCAGGCAACTTACAAGCTGGCATCGAGCAATCCCTGGTATTATGATAAAGTCGATGGAAGTGTTTGCTGCATTCAGCTGAAAATGTGACAGGCCCTGGAGAAAGGGAAAGAATGCTTGTCATAAACACAGGCATGTTTTCCAAACAAATTGTTAGTGTTCTATGGATGGAAATGGTGTAACTGTAGTTTCCATCCTTTCTGCCCTTTAAAGAACTGGCCTGAGAATTCTTCCCTTCACCCAGACTCTGTGGGAGGCACTGAACTTTGATCTAAGTTCACTTCACATTCTCAGTATCACATCATGGAACCTTCTGACTAGTAGAACTCCAGAGGAACTGAAAGGGGGCACTCCAGACTCAACGAAAATCTAGAGAGATCCAACCAAGACAGAATGACTTTCTGTTCTCTTGATTTTTTTTCCATCTTAATGGGAACTAATGTTTCTAGTGATGACATCTGTTTTTAATTGAAATAGTGTGTGTTCATTAGTTTAAGGATTACCTCAAATGGGGCAGGGCCTTGAAACTGTACCAAAACTCTCCTCCTTCTACCTAGTCAGCAGTTAACTTCCCAAAACTCAGTGCTGTGTTCCTCATCTGCAGATGTCTCTATATGATACCCAGAAACATCATTTGAAAGTTAACAACTGAGTGTAGTGTGCTGGACTGTAATTCTAGTGGTTGGGCTGGGGAGATAGGATGCTCAGGATTTCAAAGCCAGCCTCTTACAACAAGAACTTCAAGGCCTTGAAGAAAAAAAAATTGAAGAGGATATCAGAAGATGGAAAGATCTCCCATGTTCATGGATAGGTAGGATCAACATAATAAAAATGGCCATCCTACCAAAAAAGCAATATGCAGATTCAATGCAACTCCCATCAAAATACCAACACAATTTTTTACAGACCTTGAAAGAATAACTCTCAACTTCATATGGAAAAACAAAAAAAACCCAGAATAGTTAAATCAATCCTGTACAATAAAACAACATCTGGAGGTATCACCATCCCTGATTTCAAGCTATACAACAGAGCAATAGTAATAAAGACAGCAAGGTACTAGTATAGAAACAGACAAGTTGATCAATGGAATCGAATTGAAGACCCCAAAACACACACACCTACGGTCACTTAATTTTTGACAAAGAAGCCAAAACCATACAATGAAAAAGTGACAGCATCTTCAACAAATGGTGCTGATCTAACTGGTTGTCAATATGTAAATGAATGCAAATTGACCCGTATTTATCACCCTGCACAAAACTCAAGTCCAAGTGGATCAAAGACCTTAACATAAGACTAGACACATTAAATATAATAGAAGAGAAAATGGGGAAAAGCCTCAAACTCATTGGCACAGGTGACAACTTCCTGAACAGAACACCAACATTGAAGGATCTAAGACCAACAATCAATAAAATGGGACCTCATGAAACTGAAAAGCTTCTGTAAGGCAAAGGACACTGTCATTAGAACAAAATGGCAGCCTACAGATTGGGATCTTCACTAACCCCACATCTGACAGAGGAATAATATCCAAAATTTATAAAGAACTCAAGAAATTAAATACCAACAAACCATGTAACCCAATCAAAAAATGGGGTACAGAGCTAAGTCTAGAATTCACAAAAGAGGAATCTCTAATGGCCAAGAGACACTTGAAGAAATGCTCAACATCCTTAATAGTCAGAGAAATGCAACTTGAGACAACTCTGAGATTCTATCTCACTCCTGTCACTCTGAGATTCTATCTCACTCCTGTCAGAATGGCTAAAATCAAAAACTCAAAAGACAGCATGTGCTGGCAAGATTGCAGAGAAAGGGGAACACTCCCACATTGCTGGTGGGAGTGCAAACTTGTACAACCACTATGGAAATCAGTCTGGTGATACCTTAGAAAACTTGAAATAGCTCTACCTCAAGACCCAGCCATAGCACTCCTGGGAATATATCCAAAAGATTCCTCACCAATCCACAAGGACATCTCCTCAACTATGTTCATAGCAGCTTTATTTGTAACAGCTAGAAACTGGAAACAACCTAGATGTCCTTCAACTGAAGAATGGATAAAAAAAACTGTGGTACATTTACACAATGGAATACTACTCAGCTATCAGAAACAAGGAAATCATGCAATTTGCAACCAAATGGATGGAACTAGAAAAGCTCATCCTGAGTGAGCTGACTCAGACTCAGGAAAATACACATGACATATATTCATTTATAACTGGATTTTAGCATATAGTGCAGGATAACCATCCTATAATCAATGTACCCGAAAGAACAGGATCATGGACTTGGTTACCTGTTAGTAGGACACTCCACCCTAGTGGAACTGCATTGTATGCCTCCTGTGAAAGAGGAAGCTCTTAGACCTCATGTGACTAACAAACTGAGGGGGGATGATACACAGAGGCACCCCACATCAGAGGCATGGGATGGGTGGGAGAGGGGGTAGAGGGTGGGAGGGTGGGAGAGTAGGAGGGTGGGAGGGTGGGACCGGGAGGGGGTGGAGAGAGAGGGCAGTAATGGAGGTATAACTTGAAGTAATAAATAAATGTTTTTAAAAACTAAATTAAATATGTTAATATAAACAAATACATAAACACATAAATAAATAAAATGTTAATTAGCAAATACAATTCTCAGATTTGATTAAGTGGAAAAACATATAAGGGAAACCTATCATAAACCTGGAGTGTATAATAGTAAAAGACAGCTGAGATTATTAGTTGCAGAGAAGTGATAGCGGTATACATAATGGTTTTATGCTTTTCTAGAAGACAATAAATTGTTTGAAAATGACTCACGAAGTTAATATGAAAAGCAAAATTCTGTCGTAAGACACTCTTTCACCTTAAGGCATAAGAAACATTGAAGAAAGTGGGGTGGAAAGATTGTAAGAGCCAGAGGATCAGGGACTTTGCTATGAGACTGTCTCCTAGTGACATCAGAAGCTACACTTAGAAAGTCTCACCAACATGATCACCCAAATGTGAGCTGAACAAGGACACCAACAAAAATGCCAAATTGCCTGGGGAAATGGCCACAAGGTTTCAGCCCCACACAAAGAACTACAGGCAACTGAGGAAAGCTGGGAGCATGAAATGTGACCTGGGACAAATGATAAGTCCCAAAACGTGCATACAAGTAACATTATAGGGACTCAACAAGTTACATTTAGGAATATGTATGTGTATACACTTACGTATATGCATGCAAGAGCAGTTGATGAAAGAAGAGGCCATTAATATAAGGAGGGTAGATAAGGTATATGAGAAAGTTTGGAGGGAGGAAAGGGAAGGGAGAAATGTTATAATTAAACTGCAACTTCACAAACAAATAAACAGGGGCTGGAGAGATGACTCAGTGGTTAAGAGCACTGGCTGATCTTCCAAAGGACCCAGGTTCAAATCCCAGTTCAAATCCCAACATGGCAGTTCACAGCTGTCTAATTGCCGGGCGTGGTAGCACACACCTTTAATCCCAGCACTAAGGAGGTAGAGGTAGGTGGATCTCTGTGAGTTCAAGGGCAGCCTGGTCTACAAAGTGAGGCTAGAACAGCCAAGGATACACAGAGAAACCTTGTCTTGAAAAACCAAAATAAACAAACAAAAAAGCATCAGGAAAGAGGGGGTGTGACATATGCTCACTTGTCTCCTGTTTATAAGACCTTCAGAGTACCTCTAAATGTTGCTGGCCATGTGATTTGTTCACACATCTTTCCAGTACACTGGCCAAATGCAACCCTTCCTAAGTTCACTCTTCACTCGCAGTTCATCCACACTATCTACCTGCCCTCTCCCACTCAAGCCTGGCTCAGTAGGATCCATACTATCATGATCATGCTATCTTCCTTTAAGGCACATCCCATCAAAAGCCTTCTCAGATGGTGTGATGGTTTGAATAGGCATGGACCCTATAGAATGAGTCAAGGCATGTGGCTGGGATGTCCCTGCATGTAGCCACAGAGAGGCCATTGTATGAAGTTGTGAATTGCCTGAAGACCCCAACTGGTTAGAGATGCCAGAGCCATTGGGACGCCTGCCTAGGAAAGCTGCTGACAGGGAGTGGAACCGGCACAAGAGAAAGAAGTTTGTTGCAGTCAACACAGCTTGAAAGGTGTCAGAAATCTGAACAGCATTTGACATCAGACATGGAGACACAGAGTCTGAAGTTTTCCCAGTTGGTTTTTGGCCTTGCTTTGCTCCAGTATTTCCTGACTATGCTCCCTTTCCCTATGTTTTGGAACAGTAATTATATCCTGTGCCATTATATGTTGGAAGTATGTGATCTGTTTTTGTTGTTGTTTTGGTTTTTGTTTTGTTTTGTTTTGTTTTTATAGGGGATTACAGTTTAGATTTTGCATGAATCTCAGAAGAGACTTTGAATTTGGACTTTTAATCATTGTTGAGACTGTGATAGACTAGGCATTTTGTATTATGTTATGGATACAAGCCTATGGGGGCCAGGGAGTTCAGTGTGATAGATTGAATAGGTAAGGTCCCTATAGAGTCATGTGTTTAAATGCTTGGCCCATAGGATGTAGCACTATTAGGAGGTATATCCTTGTTGGAGTAGGTGTGGCCTTGTTGGAGGAAGTGTGTCACTGTGGGGGCAGGCTTTGAGGTCTCTTGTGCTCAGGCTATGCTCAGTGTGGCACAAAGTCTCTGGATGCCTGTGAATTAAGATATAGAACTCTCCATCTCCAGCACCATGTCTGCCTCTGTGCTGCCATGTTCCCTGCCATGAAGATAATGGACTAAACCTCTGAAACTGTAAGCCAGCCCCAGTTAAATATTTTCCTTTATAAGAGTTGCCTTGATCGTGGTATCTCTTCATGGCAATGAAATCCAAGGACAGATGGTTTTCGGCAAATCATCCTTCCTATTTTTCTTTACAATATCCTTTATATTTTATTGCTTATCTATTGAGTCCTAGTGCATGTTACAGTTCATACAAGTTAATAGCAATTGGATGAAAACTCAGTTGAACTACAAGTGTCTTCTAGACATTACTCTTCAGAGCTCCATTGTCTAAGACTGCATTCTATATAAAACCTTTTTGGGGGGGAAGGGGGGAACTGAATCACTGAAATAACATATGCTTACCTGTGAAATGCTTTATAAATTTGTCTTTCAAGGTCAAGTCTCTTGGGAATATTTCTGAAAAGAAAAAACAAGACTTTGTAATTTCCAGGATACTTTCCACTATTAAAATATAATCATGGCACTAAACACAGATTAATGCAGTGTGCATAACTGATCTCAAATCTCTTGCTCTGCTCCTATTTATTCCCCAGGGCTTTAGAGCTCTAGCAGAACTTGCTGCTTGCTGTACAGCTCCCCCAGGGAACCCTACAGACCCCTTACTAATGTGGAGCTACAACTGAATGTCTAACTTCCTGGTTGCCCAGAGCTCCCCCAACCCTGTGTTTCTCAGCCTCAGTAAACAGCATCATTCTTTAACCCTCAAACATCTGTGGTGATTTGAATAAAAATGGCCTCCAAAGCCCCATAGTGAGTGGCACTATTCAGAGGTGTTGCCTTGTTGGAGTAGGTGTGGCACTGTGGGAGGAATAGTATCACTAGTGGGTGGGCTTTGAGGCTTCTGAAGCTCAAGCCAGGTCTGGTGACTCTCTTGCACTTCCTGCTGCATGCTGATTCAATTGTAGAACTCTCAGCTACCTCTCTAGCATCATGTCTGGCTGCATGACACCATGCTTTCCATCATGATCATAATGGACTAAACCTCTGAACAGTAAGCCACACATAGTTAAATGTTTTCCTTTGTAAGAGTTGCTTTGATCATGGTGTCTCATCACAAGAAGAAAACCCAAAGTAAGACAAAGACCCACCTCAAAAAGTTATGCTTGATCTGCCCTTTTTCCTCTTCATTCTACCTGACCATGAGCTAGTTTTCATACTCTATCTCCATACATTCACCTGAGGTCTTGGAATTCTATCATCTACTGGCTCTGGCTGGCCCAGATATCATAATTCTGTGACTGTGTTTAGACAACAGCCTCCTAACCTGGCCTATACTCCCTACAATTTTTTCTCCAGAACAGCAGCCAGAGCAAGTGAGCTAAGATGCTCTTGAGGTTATTCATGTGACTGACCAATCTACAAGGCTGTAGCTTAGAATGAAACACAACTTAAAGATCAGTCTTTACTTCAGACTTCACTGGTACTCACTAAAACATGCCATCTAGAAAATGCAGTTTATAAAAAAAACACCAGGACCAAACACAAATGCATGTTGTATAGGAGAAAACAAACTTAATGAATACTTGAGCCTCAGGATTTGTTGCCAGCTATATATCTACATTTTTCTTATAAAACAAAAACAAAAAACCCCCAAGAATTTCATTTCCTTATATACTATGTGAATGCTGATATGTGTGATATAGTATGTATATGGAAGTCAGAGGACAAATTGCAGGAGTTTGTTCTCTCCTTCAGCATGTGTGTCCCAGATATCAAACACAGGTCATTAGATTTCACAGCAAGCACCCTTACTCACTGAGCCATCTCACTGTCCCCACCAATGGACATTTTGACTTACAATGTTTTCCTTACACATTGACTTCTTTATAAATCACACATAATAAGAATGCAGCTCAAAGGGCACATTGTCACCTAAGGATGATTCAGAGTTCATGGAGGAGACTGAGCAATGTTGATGGAGTCTCGGGGAACTATGATAGGTCTTTATGTCCCAAGTAGTGAGGGATGTGTGAGAACCCTTCTTGTAGAATTAATACTATTGCCAACAGTGTGTGAGCTCAGAGCATGAATGAAAGCAAGGAGAGAAAGCAAGAGTTCAGGGACCCAAGCTTTGCTTCTATGTGACAGTGAATACCTGCATTTTAGAAACAATCAAAAACTCATTGTTTGGAGCGGATTGGGTAAGACCATTTACAGTGCAAGCATTAAGACCTGAGTTCAAATCTCCAGTTCACATGCAAAATGTTTATCATTGATGTCCAAACCTATAACGCCATCACTGAAGGAAAGAGATAGACAAATCATGGATACTCACTGTGTAGTTGGCTAGCCTAATCAAAAAGTCATGTGTCTGATTCAGAGATGTCATCTGAAGGAAATTAGGCAGAGAAAGATAGAGGGAGATACTCAATGTCATTCTCTGGCTTATACTTGTATACCAATGTGTATACACACCTTCACAATCACATGCATACGTCAGACACACTGCTACAACATACAGAGAAATAATAAAAGCTACATAGTCTGCAAATCACGTATATGATAACAAAGTGATATCAAGTGGATTGCTTCTTATCACTCAAAGTTTTACTTCTTACTACATGTTCCATTGACTAGTGAAGCATCTGGGAGTACTTATAAGTACAACATTAGACTTTTTCCAATGGAACATGGTATGTTTGGAGCAGTTCCCATGTTGTATGCAATGTCCATATCTGCTTAGTAGCTACACTACACAGGAAGAGTGGAATAGTTGTAGCCACTTATTCAGATACTAAATATAGAGAAAATAGATGCATTTCCCTTAAGAAATGATACAATCATGTTAGATTTATACATCTGTGGTTCTTTCATCTTGAGACTAAATTTCTGTATACTGAATATTTGGGGGGGATGTGAGTGAACAAAGTATGTGCAAACCTTTCCCTTGCCATTATTCCCTAAACAATGTTTAATACTACCTGTTTATGGTTGGAACTAGAAAAGATCATCCTGAGTGAGGTAACACAGACTCAGAAAGACACACGTGGTATGTACTCACTTATAAGCAGATACTAGCCATTAAATACATGATAACTATTCTACAATTCACAGACTCAAAGAAATTAAGTAACAAGGAAGATTCAAGGGATAATGGGTGAATCCCTCTAAGTAGGGGAAATAAAATAGACATTGGAAGTAGACGGAGAGGGGGCACCGAACAGGAACCTAACATAACTGCCATGTGAGAGGTTTTATCCAGTAAATAATGGAAACAGATGCAGATACCCACAGCCAAACATTAGGTGGAACTCAGGGAGTCTTGGGGAAGAGTTAGGGGAAGGTTTTTGGGAGCTGGAGGGATCAAGGACATCACAAGAATACCTACATAGCCAATTAACTCAGACAGAGGTTGGGCTCATAGAGAATGAACCACCAACAAAAGAACTTGCATGGAATGGCCCTAGGCCCACTACATTTATAAAGCTAATGGGCTGCTTGGTCTTCAAGTGAATCCCCTAATAATTGCATCGGAGACTATTGCAGACTTGGTCTCTGTTGCCTCCCCCTGGACCTCATTTTCCTAGCTGAACTGCCTTGTCTTACCTCAGTGGAAGAGGAGGTACTTAGTCCTGATGTAATTTGATGTGCCAGAGTGGGTTGGTACTGGGGGTAGCAGGGGGAGGATATGGGGGAAGTGGATGGGAGGGTGGGACTAGGATAAATGAAGGGAGGGGGGTTGCAATTGGAATACTAAATAAATAAATAAATATTAAAAATACTTATTTATGTAGCATTTTTATGGTTTTCAATTTTATAAGTAATCTAGAGATAAGTTCAAGCAATCATGGGACATGAGAATGTTATATGCAAACATTACATTAGGTTATATAAAGGACTGGAGCATCTGTGGCTTATGGCAACTACAGAGAGTTTTGGCACCAGTACCCTATAGATACCAAGGAGAAACTGTACTGTTTTAGTTTCCCAGGGATGTCATAACAAAATTCCACAAATTGGATGCCATACATTACCAGAAACTTATTGTCTCATAATTCTGGAAGCCAAAAGTCTGAGATCAGGGTGTGAGCTGGGCAAATCTCTGCAAAGGTTCAAGAGAAAGCTCTCTCCAGTCTGTTTTCAGTGTCTGTGGTTCCTAGAGTCCCTGGCATTCTATGGAATCTTACTTTTGTCTCCATAGGGTACTCTCCTTTATCTCTGGAGCTTCATATGACCTTCATCTTGTAAGGATTCCTGTGAAGCTGAACTAAGGATCCTCTCCAGCACACAATGTCCTAACTTTAAGTGCATATTCAGTTAGCATATTTCCCAACAGAGTCACCATCTAAATCCCTGGAGTGCAGGGCTAGAATGTACTTTGGGGGAAATATACGATTCAAGTCATATGGAAACCTGAACCCATTAAACACACTGAATTTTATAATGTGAGGTTCTGTTACAATTCTTTAGGATAGAAACCAGCATTGGCTATGTTGTCTACTATATGCTACAAAGATCTACTCTCATGCAAAGATCCCCCAATGAACAATTCCTCCAAACAGGACATGTTCTATGATCAACGTTATCATTTTGTCGTTTGACAGTTCCATACATTTCCATAATGTAGAACATGTTCTGGGTCACTTAGAGTACTTCAGAGCGTTTCAGTCACAATGTTTGGGTTTGCATTAGTTTTTTACAAGCTTTTGAAAACAAAAATAATTTTTTGAGAAATTCTTTTCTTCCCCACAACTACCCTTTAAAGAGACAGAATTACTAATACTATGAAAAACAGAATATTTAAGATCTCAATCACTTTTAGGAGTGGTTTTTTTTTTCACTTTTTGTTACTCTTTGGCAAATTCATACAAAAATACAATGTGTTTAGATTATATCACTCCATTTCTCTCCTCATCTAGTATAGAACCACCTCCATCCTTCTTCCAGTTTCAAAAGTACTCTATTTTTATGTTAGTCATTTTTTTATGTGTATGGGTGTTTTGCCCACATGTTTGTCTGTGCTCTGCATGCATGCCTGGTGCCCAAGGAGGCTGGAAGAGAGTGTCAGATCCCCTGGAACTGGAGTTACAGAGAGCTGTGAGGTGCAATGTGATAGTGGGAATCCAACCCAGGACCTGTGGGAAAGCAGTCAGTTTTATAAACTACCAAGACATTTCTCCAACCCAAGTGTAGACAAAGCTTTTTAATTATCTAATATATACATTCTGCTTTATTTTACTGTACTGAATTCATTGTGCTTAATACCTCTACCTCCCTTCCACCCCTCATTCCCTTCAATACCCCAACCCTACATGGGATAGAAAGAAGGTTAGAGGGAGAATGGATGTAGGTCTCTTTGAGCTACTTCCTGCTGATTAGGGTCATTGGATTCTTTGTGGGTAACACCAGTCTCATTAGAAGTCCAACAAACCAGGAAACCAGGAGGCCAGCAAAGTAGGAAATGGCAGCAAGAAGAACAAGCAGCAGTTTGGGGGAGCATCAGCATCCGGGAGAGCAGCAACCTCTTTCTTACTTGTAGCCCTTTCTCTTCTTTGTAGAGCCTTTTCTTCTACTTCTCTGTAGAGTCACTTTGCCCCTACTTCTTTTTAAAGCCCATTCTCTTTTATTTCTTTGTGGAGCTCCTTCTCTCTTTTCTCTTTGTAGCCCCCTTCTCCTCAGGGCTCTGGCTTTTTATTCCTCTCCTTTGTTGAGCCTCCTTCTCCTCGGGGCTCTGGTTTTTTGTTTGTTTGTTTGTTTGTTTTGGTTTTTTTTTTTGTTATTGTTGTTTTGGGGTTTTTTGTATCTCTCCCAAGTCCTCAGAGTTAAACTTGCTCAGCTGGTTAAGCCACACCCCTGCTAGCTCAAGAGACCATTAAATTTTATACCTGTGTCTTAAGCAGCCCACCTGGGATTAAACAAAAACATTCTCACAATTGGTTTTAATAAACTCCTACCACACCCAAGACTGTTACATTTTTAAAATAACCTTTTTATTGTTGAGCAGTTTTAGAGGTGCAAAAGATTTTACACTGTTTAGTATTCCCAAGTATTCCACACCAAGAATCCTACTTTTAGCATCGTGCATCAATACAGCACATTTCTTGCAGTTAGTGAACTTATATGGACACTTGATCACTCATCAAGGTCCATATTCTCTGAATTTTCACGTAAGCTTACTTCTTACTTACTGTCCTATTTCCATCCTAGGGTCTCACATTACAGTTGTCTTGTCTTCTTGGGTTCTTGTAACTCTGATGTTTTTTTCCTTTTGTTGTTGTTACTGTTTTGAGACAGGATGCTCAGTCGATCTGGAAGCTTCTAGCCCTCAGCTTGTAGTTGTCATACCTCAGACCACTGAGATCTCTGATTGCTAATATCACAGTCTGTGATTTTTTTCCAGGGTTTGGATGACTTCAACAGTTTTATATAGTCCTGGTAAAGAATTTTCCCTTTTTTTCCTTGATAGTGGAATTTCCCTTTCTTGTGTTTTCCCCATGATTAGACTGGAGTTATGGGTTTAAGAAATATCTCACGGGTAAGGTGTCATTTTAATCTGATCAAGGCTACACGTAGTTAGCTTCCTGGAGGAAGGGTTATGGTTATGGTTAGCCTCCTGGAGGTCAAGTGAGATAGCGATCAACTGCCTACTCCCCACCAGGAGTGATGATGCCCAAGCTGCTTCCCAGGCAGCCACAGATTAGGAAAGACACCGACTCATAAGTGAAAATGGCAAAGAAGGTCAGATTTTGTCCTAGGAAAGGTTTAATCATGCTTTTTTTTTTCTTTTCTGGATTTCCCTTTTTAAAAAATCAATTAAAATTTATGTGAGTATAGAGTTAATTCACATTTGCCTACAACACACAAAGAGTGTTTCCTGGCATAAAGATACATCCTTTGAAATTCAAAATACACACACATACCTCTAATATTTATATAAGTGGCTTAGATAATCAAATGTAATGGTTATGTCATCTAGAACAAAATAAACTACTTATAAAATCCATATTAAAATCATCTTCATTTATAAATCACTAATAATTGTAATTTCATTAGCTTGACCTAGAATATAAAACCACCTGTGACTGCATTTACTCACTGAAAATGGGAGAGGCATCAAATTACTTCTGAAGAGAGATCAAATGCTGCCAGGCTCCATTTCAGTTTCATTTGAAGGTGGAATTTATACTAAAGGAAATTCACTTCTACTTTCATAGGCAGGAGAGGAAGAGTTGATCCTGGGGAAGACCAGGAGGATATGTCACAGTGAGGACAGATTCCATTCCACACCGAGGTGATCAGGTGATCTAGGGAAATCCCTCAGTGAAAAGCCATCTCCAGAAGCTTCATACATGTTTCCTAGAGGAGGGGAAGGAAAAGGATTACCCCTTCTCATCAAAGGGTCTTAGGGTCTACTTCAAACAGTAGACCAGAGATTAAATGAAGAGCTGAGTTGGAGGAACAAGGCTAGCACCAGCTGGTTTGATTCAGCAGAAAAAGGGCAATCTGGCACAGATGATTACCAAGGTCACCTTAGCTCTGAAGACTCTGGCTGGTGACTTTACCCAAAGAAGGCCTAGTAAAGCTTCAGGCAGATTTAGAATAAAACATGCTTTGTTTTTATATAGTAGACTGTGGTTGGTCTGATGAGAGCTCGTCATCTTCTGGCCTTATTCCCATGGAGGTAATGGGGACATAGTGTCAACAGGTGTGGTCTGAGGGTAAGCCAGCCCATCACAGGTGGGATCTCCTTGTACTAATAAGGTGGTGCAGAGCTTTGGTGTTCCTCCACCTTTTCCTCCTTCCTTGTAGGGAAGCTAGAGAGAGAAAAGCTTTGCTGCACATGAAGGTCTGCCCAACAGTGCAAGGCTGCATTCAGGGTGGGGGTCCATGTGCAGAAATCACTCTGATACATGTTGTATTTAAAATGTCAAGTGCATAACGATCTTTCCTACAAATTCAAATTTAAAGACTATTTCAGTTGACTTTTATCTGGTGTGAGCTTTTTCTCTTCTTAGAATAATGAGGTTTTAGCACCCCAGCTGCTAACAGTGACGTGTCTTTTTCTCTCCTTGATGTCACCTTCCTGTGAAAGGAAAAAAAAAATGGTACTTTCCAATTTCCCAAGATGGTGGCTTCACCTTCTCTGACTCTCCAGCTCTTCAGTCGCTTGGTACTGTATTCTTCTATTTTGTAAAATCCTCTCTTATCTGGTAATTTCCTCTCTTAATTTACTATGGGGTTTTGTTTTGTGTCTGGAAACACTTCAGCCTTTACATGTCTGGTGAAGCCTCTGGTCCTCACTCTCTGTGACTTTCTGCTGCAAAAATGCCTCTTCCTTCTGCAGGGTTTACTGTGCTGTGTAAGCTTAACACTTCACCCTAGCTGCTTCAGATACCTGCATGAAACTAGCCATCTTCCTTTTCCTGGAGCTTTTTAAGAAACAACTGACACAGTCTCATGGGTCTGTTCCTCCTGGGTTCCTTTTGGCATTGAACTGAGTACAGTTTTGTGATTCATTCTGCTTTTGATTACAGTTTGCCATCATCAGCCACATCTTCTTCAAGCAGGATGTCCCATCTTCATCACTGGCCAGCAAACATGGAAAGGCTGGAGGCCGCTTTCTTTATTGTGACTGCTTTTCTGCACACTGTTTGGACTCTTAGTGTCTTTTCTATCTATTTATGTCACCTGGTCTTCCCATGTTTCAGCTTCTTGCAGAAGCCTTTTATGACTTTCTTGAAGTTGATAATTCTCACTCACAGTGTTATTCATTGATGGTTAAGTTCATTCTTCATTGATTTGTACTACCCCGAGCATCATTTTGGCTTCAGCTGCTTGTAATCTGATAGCTTCAGATATCTTTTAGTTCTTTCTCTGGATATAGTATTTCATCATGTTGCAATGTGAACCCGTCTTCCCAGGTTCTCTCCATTCTCCTCCAACTTCCTGCTTCTGTTGACTCCTTCCCAGATGCCTCTGGGCCTTCATGGTTTTTTGTTTTGTTTTAAGCAATTCAACCATATTCAAGTAGTTCATGTTTTTTTCTTCACATTTTCTTCAATGCATCCTAAAAGCTCTAGAACAACTGTTTATCCTTCCACATGAAGCAGCCTATTAACCAGGGGGAAAGCCTCTCTATACAACCAAGAGAACAGTAAACAATAATGGCACACAGGATCAATTCCCATGAGAATTAGGGACTGTGTTCCATGTGCATGAAGTGCCCCCAGACACCAGAACAGGGCATTGGATCACCTGGGACTGGAGTTTGAGACAGTTGTGAATTACCATGTGGGTGTTGGGAATCAATCCTGTGTGCTCTCTAAGAGCAGCCAGTGCTTTAACTGCTGAGAAAGATCTCTAGCTCCCATGCAATACTTTCAAACCTTGGGTGGCCATAGATATCCGAACACTTTAAATGTGACACAAATGATAAGCCAGGGAGGGCTTCTGTATTTCACATCCGCAGTGCTTCAAGGAAACATCACCTGCCTATTTGTCTCCTAACAGCCACAAAGACCTTAGAAATCTACACCTAAACATTTGAGAGTTTACTTACAGCCATAAAAAAAGACAAAGTGGGAAAATGTATAATTAAAATGGAATTTTAGGGCTAGCAAGATGGTTTAATAGGTAAAGGTGTTTGCTGCCAAGCCTGACTACCTGAGTTCAATACCTGGGACCTACACAGTAGAACCGACTGCTGCAAGCTGTTCTCTGACCTCCACATGTATCCTGAGAAAATCCACATGCATATACATGCATGTAAACATAAATAAGTAAACATGATAAAAAAATTTTTAAAGGAATTTGAAAACTTGTAGCTTTGCTAGGTAATCTCTGATTAAAAAGCAATGTTCTCAGGGAAAGAAACAACACTGATGGATTCTATCAACTTCCTGCATGGAATCTCTCTACTTCGCAGTGAGATAAATGGATCCTTCAAGCAGTTAACTGTTACTGCCAGAAGCACTGTGAATGGGGAGAAATCCATTCATGTAAGTGAGCTCTGCCCGATCATAATGAGTGTTTATGATCAGAGCATCTGGCTACTGGGCCCAACAGACAGCAGACATCTGGTTACAGTGCCTGCCAAATACAAAAGTGGAGCAAAATCATATGTATCCTTTCCACCTGACCTCTTCCCACACTAACAGTTTTCAGTGAAACAAATAACTCTAAGCAATTCTACAAATAAAATTCTATCACATGTTAAAACAGAAGGGGATGGGCATGTTTGTTTGACTATAATAATCATTTCCTTATGTAGATGTATAGAAAAGCTCCAGACTATGAACCTCAATCACACTTAATAAACATATTTTAAAAAAGAACCCTCATAACTAGTCATGGTGGCATGTGCCAGTAATCCTGGCACTCAGAAGGCTGAGGCAGGAGAATTGGAGTTTAAGGTCAGCCTGGACTACGTAGCAAGACCGTCAAAAAAAAAATAAAATAAAAGAGCTATACTTTCTATCTAGGCAATATGCAAAAGAAGCAAAAAAATATTTTCATTATTTCATTTGGAAAAAAATTGTTCATCACTAGTTATTGAAGTATGACTAATTGGGCAGAGAGAATCCTTACAGATTTACAGTAAAGGGAATCTGGACTGCATAAATAGAATTCCATTATTATGCAAGTGCCAGCAGTATCCAAATATATCTAGGGATTTTTTTTTAACAGACATAACTATGGGACATGTTTAGCTATATTTTTGAACACAGACAGATGTCAAAAAGGAAGAGAGATGTGATTCTGGGAAGTATGTACTGGCTTGTCAGCCCTGCTTTCTGATGTACAATCCTAGGAATCCCCAAGATGATCCCTTTTTTTTTTTTTTTTTTTTTTTTTTTTTTTTTTTTTGCATGCTTATGATTTCACTAAGGACTAGAAGCCCTTAGAGTGCTTCAGGACAGGAAATGGTCACCAGAAACAAGAAGGCAAGAAAAAGAGCTGGTCCCAGGAAGGAAGGGGAGCTAAGGGTTCAGTTGAACACCAATAACCAGTGATTTAATCAATCGTATCTGTATAATGGAACCTCCACAAAATTCGCAAATGGTGTGATCTTAGGCTTCCAGATAGTTGAGCACATGGAGAGCAGTGGAGGATAGCTTCCAAACAGAGGGCATGGCAGCCAGTGACTTTCCCCAGCCTTCATTTTTTAACCCTTTTGCATGATAAACAAAGGTAGGTACAGTGTTTCCCTGAGTTCTGTTAGTTGGTCTAGCAAATCAAACCAGTTTCTAGCCAGTTGCCAAGAAAGCTGGACTGGAGTTGGAGTCGGCCTTTGTGCAGGGCACTTGAAGTAGAGCTAGATGGCCATGGCTAATCACATCTCACACAGGTACATATCTGAACCTTAGAAGTAGGTTGCAGATGTGGTGCCTTCCACCCTCCCACCACAGAATGCCACATCACACACACACACACACACACACACACACACACACACACACACAC
>CAJQZJ010000271.1:871550-882214 GCA_907164525.1 Lophiomys imhausi | reverse complement strand
AAGAAAGAAAGAAAGAAAGAAAGAAAGAAAGAAAGAAAGAAAGAAAGAAAGAAAGACACTAAGAAATCACCCCATGTTTTCTTAAAAGTGAAGCTTGAGCTACTTATGGTGGTATAATGCCTATAAATCTAAGGCTGAGCCGGTAGGACTGGATGTTTAAGGCTACAAAGCGAGACCCTGCTTCAGACAGAAGGGTATTAAAAAAGAATGGAGGGAAATGAGAAGGAACAAAATAAGGCTGGAGGAATGGAAGCCGCTCCTGTGCTTGTTCTCTCAGCAAGTTCGGTGCAGGCCAGGGAGACAAGCCATTTGCTCCAGCCTCCGCCTTGCTCTGTGACCACAGGCTTAACCAAAGACACCCCCAAAGTGGCTTCTCTCTTACTCACCACCTTGTTCTTTGCCAGCACCTTGCACACCCTCTATACTTCCTGTTCCCCAGGCTCTCTCCCTTTCCTCCTCATTCACACATCTGTGTGTGGGTGTCTCATGGTACTCTATCTTGACAAGTGTTCCTACCTTCTTCCTAGGCATCTTGGTAGCAGGAGTGCCCAGAGTTGGCATGGGAAGAGATGGTAGAATTTAAGGCCCTTCTAACTGACCCAGGAAAAGTAATCAAGCCAACAGCAGCCATGGCAGCTTACTGAAATTCATGTGCCAGTCACCTATTCTATAGGGGCCAGCTTGAAAGCCTAAGAAAAAGGTCTTCCAGAATGTTCAGATATCTGAGGACAGCCGTGTTAGTTAAACTCCAGAAGACCCAGAGCTGAGGTGTTGACAGATGCCTAGGTTGTCCATCATCCTGGCAGGTGAGGCCACCAAGGTCTTCTTACTGTTGGGTCAATCAATTTCCAAAAAAACCTGGCCCAGTTAGGAAGGAGCATATAAAGTTGGTTTTTTTTTTTTTAATTTTGCTAGCCAAGTTTTGTTACTGAAGTCTCAACAGAGGCATATGTATATATAGTAAGTCTGTTATGTCCCTTCCAGGGAAGAGTCCTAGCAATCTACAGGTGTCCACCCTCTGCTGTATTTAGTTCAGCCATCCCAACATGTTCTTGCCCAGCTGTAAAAGTAGTCAGGTTCAAGAAAGGGGGCAGGACTTACCTGCGCTCCGGGAGGCTCTGGGAGCCTGGCGAGTCCCTGTCACCGGGAGGAAAAGCTGTGGCCTGAGCTCGGCAAAGCGCGCTGCCCTGCGTCCCCGGGGACGCCCCTGGGTCTCCGGAGGGGACAAAGCCAACGCCAGCAGCAGCAATGCGGGCAGCCGGGAGCTGGGCTTAGCTGGCAGCATGGCCTTGGCTTCCGGAGCGACAGGCAAGCTCCGCAGTGGGACTTGGAGGCGCGGGTGGCTAGGTCTATGTGCTCGGGGCTCGGGGCGGGGACCGGAGGCGGGGCGGCGCTGGGGACCTGGAGAACCCAGGGCGAGGGCGAGTCAGAGCTCAGGACCCTCGATAGCACACGCCACCTCCCTCTAGACCCTTTCCTTGGCTCCAGGGTGTGGGGCAGATACCGGGACAAGTCATGCAGTGAGTCCCAGATTCTCCGGGGCTCCATCTCATGCCATGGATTGTGGGTCTCTAGGTCATGGCCTCAGCTGGCCATCGAAAGAACCCGCAACTCGTAGTTCTGGACGTGAGAAAGCGGGATGGGGTTTCTACTGGCAGAGACCAGGTGCAGAGCTCTTTGACCAGGACCCCTGCAGTGTCACAGGGCTGGCCAGGTGGGCGCAGCCGCTGTCCCTGAGTCTAGAGTTCCCATCTGTCCAGATGGAGGCAGACCCGGGAATTCTCCTAAGAAGTTCTAAGGATTTGCACTGGAACAACAGAAGCCAAATGTCCCCACACTCGAGCACACCTGGGTCCCTCTGGACAGGCGACCAGAGACACACATGGCTGGAATTTTTAAACTATGGGACTCTTAAATCACAAAGTTTTGTCTGGGTTAATATCAAGAATAGGGAGGGGAGGTGCATTCGTTTAAAATGAGTTTCCGATGAAGCGATACCATGTCAGTTATGGTTTGAGCCCTTTAGTCTTCTTGTCTTACTGTGTTTATATTAACTATAAATGTCAACATGCCATTGACTTGATGGCTAATTTTCTTCTTATAACTGAGGACAGGAGACGGCTCTATGGTTCCTTAGTCGTGGACCCACTCGAAATTTCTCTTCAGAGACCTTTTCTGTTTCAAACTGAAAAAAATAATCTCAATTTACCTATACGGTTGGCCTAAGTGTTAAATTTTCAAACATGCCCAGGAAATTGGAGTGGGAGACACAAAGCACTTTTATAAGAGCCTTGTAAAGTCCTGCCTTTGACTGGCACTCTTTCAAGAAAATTCTAACACAAAGACTTCCACTCAGGATGCTTGAGGAAGCACAAACTCCTGCCTTTCCTAAGCAGACACTATGGCATGTAAGAATGACTTCTGGGCTGGAGAGATGGCTCAGAAGTTAAGAGCACTGATGGCTCTTCCAGAGGTCCTGAGTTCAATTCCCAGCAACCACATGGTGGCTTACAACCATCTATAATGAAAATCCGTGTCCTCTTTTGGCCTGCAGGCATACCTGCAGACACAACACTGTATACATTAAAAAAAAAAAAAAAAAAGAATGACTTCCACTTCCCAGGCAGCCTTAGAAAGTCCTTAAGAGACCTTAGTTGTTATACCTTATAATTTTTATAATAGTTGCCTAATTGTTCTTATTATTTTGTATTTTTTGTTATAGGAAAAAGAGCCTTTCATTGTACTAAAAGGGGGAGATGTTGGTGGGGAAAAAAGTGCATAGGAAGGAGAGGGCATAGAGGGTAGGAGGGTGAGACCTGGAGGGGAGGAGGGAGAGGGCTGTGGTTAAGATGTAACTTGATGGCTGGAGAGATGGCTCAGCGGTTAAGAGCAGTGGCTGCTCTTCCAGAGGTCCTGAGTTCAATTCCCAGCACCCACATGGTGGCTCACAACCATCTATAAAGATGTAACTTGAAGAAATAAATAAATTTTAAAAGAAAACAAAATAAGAGCCACAAAAAGAAAAAGAAGGAACTTTCTCAAGTCTCAAGTCATGGACATGAATAAGAATTCCACATTTAAATTTAATTAGAAAATCGGAAGTTGGGTATTACTTTGGAACACAAGGCAGAGTGGGGGGGGTGAAGTGGGGTTGAGAGTGGGGGACAAGAGTGTGAAGTAACACTAGAGAAAATATAGACATGACAGACGCCCCAAGTGGCTTTGAGTGAAAAAAGCTGGATGGCTTTTTCTGTCTTATACATGCCAAAAACAAAGGAAGGCAGCAACAGGAGGAAGTTTACAGAACTTGACGGTGGTGGGGCTTGGTTTGGGCACTGAAAGGCAGAGCAAGACTTGTTTTCTCTCAAAGTGAATGTAGTGCTTTATTAGGTGTATTTTAGAATCCTGTGCAACAACCAAAATGTACCTAATAAAGTGCTACATAAACCACCTCACTTAACATTTCCAATTATGCTCACAAATTTAATACATTGAATTTGACAGACCAAAAAGCAAAATTTCTAAAGAAAAAATATTGAAGGGAAAATTTTTTTTTTGTTTTTTGTTTTGTTTCTCTCTCTCTCTCTCTCTTTTGATTTCTTTGAGACAGGGTTTCTCTGTGTAGCCCTGGCTGTCCTGGACTCACTTTGTAGACCAGTGGCCTTGAACTTGCAGAATCCACCTGCCTCTCCCTCAGGAGTGCTGGGATTAAAGGTGTGTACCACCCTGCCTGGCAATTACAGACAGCTGTGAACTGCCATGTGGATGCTGGGATTTGAACCCAGGTCCTTTGGAAGAATAGCCAGTGCTCTTAACACTGAGCCATCTGTCCATCCCCCTATTCTTATGTATTTTCCCCAGTTTTTTTCTATTTTTTCCCTGTGCTAAAGATTAAACCTAGAGCCTTTTATATGCTAGACAAATGCTTCACATATAAACTACATCCCCACTCCCAAAAGTTATGATAATATTAACCAAAATATTCTTAATATTACATTTTCTTTATTGAGAATTTCATACATGTATACAATGAAACATAATCATAGCTGGGCGGTGGTGGCGCACACCTTTAATCCCAGCACTTGGGAGGCAGAGACAGGTGGATCTTTGTGAGTTCGAGGCCAGCCTGGTCTACAAAGTGAGTCCAGCACAGCCAGGGCTACACAGAGAAACCCTGTCTCGAAAAACAAAAACAAAAAAACAAAACAAAAAAAAAAGCAAAAAAGAAACATAATCATATCCACTCTTCATTTCCCATCTCCACCTTGCCCCAAATCCCCACAAGTTCCCTCAAGCTTCATGTCCTTTCAGTTAAGAACAAGCTAAATACAATTAGTGATGGATGTGTGTGTGTGTGGCTATCCTGTAGAGTATGTGAAATCTACCAAGGGTTATGAGATGGGTGGGAGAGATAGAGGGGAGAGAGAGAGGGAGAACTGAATGACTCTCCCTCTTCTGGTAGCTATCAACTGCCAACAGTGCTTCCCTGAATTTTGGTTAGATTGATTTTGTGCAAGTCTTGTGCAGGTCATGTGCAGACTTCTGCGAGGTCATGAGTGTGGTAACCAAAAGTTTGTACTTCACAGCACTGCTTTCCATCATATGGCTCCTACATTCTTTCTACTTCCTCTTCTGTGATATCCCTGAGTCCTGGTGGTGGAGGTGTGTGGACCATGTTGAGAAAGATGTCTTATTTAGAACTGAGCACTCAACCTCTTATTCTCAGCAAAGTGGTCAGTATGGATATCAGCACTGAATGCTATCAACTGCAGAGGAAACTCACCTGACTAAGGTTGAGAACAGTCCAGGACTATGAGTAAGAACATGGATATTTAGAAGACAAATTGACAACAAGACCATTTAGCAAAATAACAATGGCAGATTCTACCTTCCAGCCTATTCCAGGACAGCCATGGAAATTTGATTAGACTTACTGTACTAGGCATGAAATTATCTCCTGTGGAGAAGGACTCAGATCCAGTTAGAATATGGCTAATACTCCATAACAGTTGTACCACTACTGTACCAGTGGGCACATCTTGCCTGATAGGTTAGTTTGAAGTATACATTGGTCAGTGTCAGATGAGACCATTGATATCTCTTCTCCCCACCAGCCTGCAAAGCATCTTCTAGAACTATGAAAGAAAGCCATTTTGGCTGCTTAGATTGTCAACTTGACACAAGCTGGAGTCATCAAGGAAGATGGAAGTCAATTGAGGTATTGCCTCCGTCAGATTGGCCTGTAGGCAAGTCTATGTGTAATTTTCCTGATTAATGATTGACGTAGGAGGGTCCAGTCCACTGTGGGTAGTTCCACCCCTGGGCAAGTGGCCCTCTGTTGGCTTTCCTCGATGGTCTCTGACTCACAATATGTAAGCCAAATAAACCCTTTCTTCCTCAAGTTGCATTTGGTCATGGTCTTTATCATAGCAATAAAAAAGCCAACTAGGACAACAATGTCTTGGTCTAACTAATATTTAAAAAAATGTGATTCTTCCTGAGCAAGATGAATGGAGGTCTGTTTCAGGCCAGCTAACAGTATTGATCTGAAATTATCTGTTAGAATTTCAAACCTTGTTTCCACTGTAAGTTTGGGGAACAAGGCAGCAAAACAAAACTTAGGAGAACTTCCAAGGAGATAAAATCATACTGTGAAGTTTATAGAGCCAAGCTCTTTTTAAAAGTTAATTAATGAATTTCATATCCCAACCACAGTTTCCCTTCCTTCCTCTTCTCCAAGTCCTTTCCCCTCAACCCCACCATAAGCTGCTTTTCCTCCATTCTACTTCAGAAAATGGGAGGCCTCCCAGGGATATCAACCAACCCTGGCAAATCAAGTTGCAATAAAACTAGGCACATCCTCTCCTATTGAAACTAAATAAGGAATCCCTGTAGCAGTAAAGGGTCCCAAAGCCAGAGACAGCCCCTGTTCTCACTGTTAGGAGTCCCACATGAAAACGAAGCTTCACAACTGCAATATATGAGTGGAAGGCCTAGATCAGTCCCATGGAAGCAGGCTCCTTTGACAGCAAGAAAACCATACATACCCATATCTCCTCTATAGTATGTTCCATTTCACTTTGGCCTTCTATCTTTTTAATCGAAATGTCTTACATACATTTTAAGATCATGTCTTTCATATTTTTTCTCCTATCTTTGTTCATGGAATCCTGCATGTATACACTAGCAACACACTAAGTTCCAAGATTGTTTACTAACTTAAATTTCACTTAATACAAATACTGCAAGCAGAATTATGTGACTGCGGGGAACGATGAAGTCCTGAGTGAGTGTACATTGTTGACATGAGCAAGTTATGTCAAAGACCGCAATGCCTCTGACCCATAGGAATGATAAGCCTTCCCTATGTGAGGCTCAGGGCAATGGCAAGTTCACCTAGTTCAAGTCCAGACACTGTGAACAACTGACCTTTAGATAAACCAGTATATGCAGAAACTGTCAGTCATAGCCACCTCTTCCTCATTCAGCTTTATATAATAAACACTTTTTTGTTTGCCTGTATACCATCAGCCTGCCTCCTCCATCACCAGTATATAACAAACATGCTGAGCATCTGGGCTGCTAGTGTGTCTCCATGAGAGCACACAACACATACAATCCCAGCTTTTCTGTACCTGTGCCTGTGTCTGTCCTTTCTGCATCCTTCATTACCCCAGTTAGGTGAATCTCAAAGCCATGCAGGTCATGGCTTATAACATTTTCCTATAAGTACAATTTAAAAATATCATCTTTTCTCTTCTTATACCATGTTACCCCTTTCTTTTGCTGTTCTGGGCTTTGAACACAGAACTTCTCAGGTGCCAGACAAGGGCTTATCACTGAGCTACATCAGTAGTCCTACTTAGCTTTTCTGAGTATAATTAAAAATGCATGATAATCTTTTCTGGGTTATTTATTTCTCTTTCAATGTTTGCTAAAGTTTTTATCTTGAACATATTACAACTATGACATCCACGTGTTGAAGACTTAATCTGCTTTGTATGACATGGGAAGTGGTAGAACCATTAAGATGTGGGTCCCAGTAGAACAAAGCGAGTCATTAGAGGCATGTTCATGAGGGGAATATTGACACTTTGGTCCCGGTTCCTCTCTCTCAGGCCTCCATGATCATGGGATGAACAGTTTCCCAACCCACATGCTTTTCCTACAGTGCACTGCCTCATTGCAGACCTAAAAGCAATGGGCTAGAAACTTCCACAATGAGGTGCATAGACCTGTCTTCTTTCAGGTGCCTTATCTCAGATACTCAGGCAGCGTGATAGAAAATAGGATAATGAACCCCAATTTTGTCAGATGAAAACCCCCAGTCTGTATCCTTTCTCTTCAACATCCCTGAACAGCCTACAGCACCTGCTCAAACAACCTTCACCTCCAAGCAGTGGAGGTGTCTAAAAAGCTCTTGGCTGACCTGGCTCTTCTCTAGGAGACACCAGTAAGGATCAGTGTCAGACCATTCCACGTGAACCTGGGTATCAAAATGTATACCTTAATAGTAGTTTGTTTGTACAATTGCTTCCAGTTTAACTTTGAATTGTATAATTCTTAAAGTTTAAAAAAAATACATTTATTTTGTTCTCTTTTTCAGCTATCAACTGCTTAGAGTTTTCAATGTATGGTATAGATGTGATTTAAATATTTATATAATAAAAAAGAAGGTAGAAAATTATAAATTTATTTGCAAATTCTCATATTTCTTTTAGCAAACTATTATTAATGCTGCATGCAGTTTCATAGATTACATGGGTCTTTTTATTTTATTTGTTTGTTTGTTTGGTTGGTTGGTTTTTTGAGACAGAGTTTCTCTGTGTAACCCTGGTTTTCTGGAACTTTGTAGACCTAGGTGTCCTAAGAGATCCCCTGCTTCTGACTCCTGAGTACTGGGACTAACAATGTGCACCACCACCCAGTTCTCTGTGCTTTCACAATAAAGAATTTTATTTAGAAACTGTTTAAAGTAAGGGGAAATCTTGTTTTAAAAAAAGTAGAATAAGGGTTCCCAATTATTTACTGCTCTAGAGGAGATTAGATTTGGGAGAATGGAGCCTAAAAATGAGGGAGACTAAAGTCTTATGCAATAACCAACTTTATTCAGAGCATCAGGTAATTTTTAATCTGAGGGTTAAGAAAAGTCATGGGTGTAAAGTGTCCAATCACAAGGGAAAGCTACAGGAAAACATGTTATTACATAGAGGCACATAAACAAAAACAATAGACAGTTGTAATGAGTAATCTGAAGTAAACTCACTCCTATCCACAACAGCTAGGAGGGTCATGACAGGATAATTCAAAAACAATTCCAAGTTTTTGAAGAAACTGAGGTCACATGACTCTTGTCTTGGTTTCTTGGAGATTCCTCACAAGCACTCAGAAATTTCCTCACATAACTCCATTTTTGGATCATGTTCCAGCATCCAATAAACTAGAAATCAGGAAAAATATGTCTAAAAGGACACAAGGCCCCACTCCCACTACCATTTGAACAGTGGCTAGTTATTTCAAATTTTTTCAAACTGTTCTTCATTGAATATAAATTTTCCTCTAAATTCTACACAGAACACACACAATTCTATAATTAAAAAACAAAACTGTTTCTGCACACAACTTAGGACAAGCTGCATCCAAAACAAATCAAGATCAAGACAAATCCAGCAAGGGCTGTATAATTTGTAGTGGGTAACAGGAAATTTACAAAGTCTGCCAAACAAAGGAAATGAATACATGGACAAAACAAATGAGAGACAATTAAGGAATGAGATATTTTAAATATTATTAATCCAGAAATGGTATTCTATTTTCTAAGGGAAAACATATCATTTAGTGACATAGTAACACACTAGTGAGCTAATCCTCAAGATTATTGTGTTGGAAAAGTGATACAGTGATCTGTTATGTTTTCTAAATATTAATTAATTGCTCCCAGAGACCTGCTTGCTGTCTGTTACTTTGCTTGCTAACTATTGTCTCTGATTGGCTTTAATAAAATGCTGAGGCCTCTGATTAGGTAGAGAGAGAGGTAGGCATGAGAAAAGTTGGCCAGTTCTGGAACAGCAGAGAGGATCATGGGAAGAAGAAGCCAGGAGAGGAAGGAGAACACAGTGGGGTAGATGGAAGAAGATCATTCCACATGGCCTGGAACATCAGCATAATGTGGAGAATAACATCCCAAGGGGATATGTGTATATATGGGGTCTTATTTAGAGGATAGCATTAAAAGCTAGCATAAGATGGCCTAAGAGTGCACAATCCAGGCTAAGGCTTGTTAAAATCCATCAGGTGACTATGTGATTATTTATAATGGCACATTAAGGATTAACACCGCTGGCCAATTAACTATAATATAAATACTGATAAATCATTTAATAAATCATTTCTACAGAAAAGTATTCAGGTAACAGCTCAAGCTGGGAACAGCAGTTGCCAAAAGCACCTCTGCCTTGTAGATGCCACAGAGATGATGGCATTCAGAGGCCATTTCCTTTGCTAGAAGTCTCTCGTCTTAGACCCCTTTCCCGCTGATGTGGTTTGTTGGAGCTTGTAGTTCATGGGTTCAGTCCTTCACAGCCAGGAAGCCAAGGCAGGAGCATTTAAGCAGCTGCTCCTATTGTCTCCATGATCAGGAGGTAGAGAGAGCTGAATGTCTGCTCTCAGCAAGTTCTTTCCCATGTATATAATGTAACATCTAAGCCCAGGGCATGGCACAGCATCTTTGATTACCCATATAAGACCTGCACAAGCTTGGTGCCCTCAATATTTTGTCCTGAATGAGAGAGGGACTTATGAAGTCTTCTGTTCCACAAGGAGCTATTGGAAGTTGATGGCTGTTGGTGCAGAACAAGACCTTTCTTCAGAGAGGTAGCCACTGGTAAGTGGCTCATTTCTGTAAATACCCTTTGTCCACAATCATAGAAGTAACCCTAATTAAACTCATTGGTTTATCGAAACAAAAGATATGAAGGTAGTTGCTTCAACTGTAGACAGACTTCTGTCCAAAAAGGACAAAACTTGGAAGCAGATAAGTCGACAGCCTAGCTCTGCCAAGACAGGGTAGGTAAGTCCTTCATAATTCCTGCTCTACAATCAATGTCAGAGAAATGGGGCCAAATGGCTGAAGATTGATGCTGTAATGTATGGAGAGAAAATGGGAACTGTCCAGGCAGCCACTGGTATGTCATTTTTTAGTTTTGGAAGCTGCAGGCCCTGCACTTCCTATATAATCAAATATATTTATCCCTCTCAGGTCTCTGAGGTGGTTGAAGAATAGATAGCTAGAGTCTCATAGTTAAATTTTGAGTTGTTTAGGAATCAAGAGGGTGTTCTGGATCTAAGAAGATATTTTTAAAATTATGAGGCAAGTTAGTATGAAAGCTGAGTTAGATATAGAACTTTAAATGCATGGAGATGGTTAGATAGTAGAATGTTAAAGTCAGGTGCCAAATACATATGGACTGGACATTGGGAATGTATGCTAAGCCATATAACTCTTATAATAGTGGCCTATTTATTTCTGTTGTTTTGTATTGTATTTATAGTTATAAGAAAAAGAACCATTTTTTGGACTGAAAGGGAGAGCTGTTGGGGGGAAAAAAGAAATACCTTAAACTAAAAAAAAAAAAAAAAAAAAGAAGGGAAGAGGATGGGGGGGT
>CAJQZJ010000271.1:845659-871150 GCA_907164525.1 Lophiomys imhausi | reverse complement strand
AAGGGAAGAGGATGGGGGTGTTGAGGGGGAGGAGGGTGGAAGGGTGGAACTGGAGGGGGGAGTAGGGAGGGGATTGTGATTGAGATGTAACTTGAAGAAATAAAAAATAAATTATTAAAAAAAGATATGAAGGTAGGAGGAAGACTAGTTTGAAAGAGGAAGGGAATCAGCAGGAGTGAGAAGAGAACAAGAGAGAGGAATTGGAGGTAAATATATACGTTATAATGAAGCACATGCTGATACATAATTAATGTATTGCCTCCCCCTTTCTTTTATCTTCAACTCTAAACGGAGCTGCCAAGTTCTGCCACTTGCTGGGGAACGTGGCCCCTTCTTTCAATGACATTTCTGTCAGCCTTCTGTGGTTAGTGGTTCTCTTCTCTGCTTAAGTTTTCCCTTAATTCCTTTTCACAGGCTTAGCTAGGTGGGTCTTGCACTAAGGTCATCCCCCTCTTTATAACATTTAGCTTCAGTTTCTTCTTTAAGCTTTTATCTCCTTCTTTTTCTCCTCACACTGTACATTCTGTATTCCTCCCTGACTCATTTGCTCCTTTTTCACTATAGATCTGTATAAGAGTGACTAATAATAACCATGGTGACAAGTCAATACTAGTCTGTCTTGAAATCTCCTCTGCTAATGCCATTAATCTAAATTTCTTCAATGTAGCCTCAGGCAGATTTGTAAGACAGAAGCAGAAAATAGACATATTCTTTTTTTTGTTTTTTGGTTTTTCGAGACAGGGTTTCTCTGTGTATCTCTGGCTGTTCTGGACTCTCTTTGTAGACCAGGTTGGCCTTGAACTCACAGAGATCCGCCTGCCTCTGCCTCCCAAGTGCTGGGATTAAAGGCATGCACCACCACCGCCCGGCCAAAAGTAGACATATTCTTTGCCAAAATATCACAAGAACCTTCTCTAGGGCATTTACTAATTGTCTTTGCCTCTGAAACTTCTTGGGCTGAGTGAGCACCAGCTGTTCAAATCACCCTCAGCACTGTCTGCTAAGTTCCTACTAAGGTGGCCCACTAAGCACCCATTCAAAGTGTCAAACTGATTTTCTAGTCAGTGTCCCAAAGTCTTCCATATTATGCCAACAAGCAGCATGGCCAGGCCTGTCATAGCAGTACCCCAGTTCCTAGTAATAGACAGTAAGCAGGCTTCAGGGAACAATTAATTAACATTTAGAATACATAACAGATCACTGCATCACTTTTCCAGCCCAGTAATCTTGAGGACTAGCTCACTAGTGTGTTACTATGTCACTAAATGATATATTTTCCCCTAGAAAAAAGAATACGACTTCTGTCTCAATCTTTGTTCTGTTGCTGCAAAGAGACACCATGACCACTGGAAACTCCTGTAAAAGAAAGCATCCATTCTTATTCAAACTGCCACACTTGACTTTGGCAATTACAAGGTCATCATGTTTTCCATCGTAGTTTGTATCAAAACTTTTTGAACCACAGAATGAATTCAAAGTTGTCATGCAACTTTCCCTATGCCAACTTATCCATGGGAATTACTTTCCTGGCACCTACCCTCTTAACAACTGCTTGCAGTATCTTGTCATTTTGGATATACTCATGTTCTACTTTAGCATGCATTTTACTTTCTTCAAGGTAGTAGAAATAGCCTGGACGCCGTGTGTCCATGACTGACAGTAGGTAATCCTGAGCACAATTGTCCCACTTCTGTCAGACTCAGCTGCTGCAGACGTTCGTTGATTCAGGCCAGCATAGAACAGTGACTTAGGCTGTCACAGGTGGTTGATGTTGGACACTCACATGGTACAGTAGTGAAAGCTTACTTAACAATGTGATTCCAAGCAAAGCAAGCGCTACAAAAATACTGGATGGGACCTGAAGCAGGGATGGGACGAGCATCACAGTGGATTCTGTACTATGGGTTTTAAAGAAATCTTTATGAATATTTAGGAGGTAGGTGGCATATTCATGGAGATAAGATGACCCTTTCCCCTCTCTCAAATCAGGATGAAACAGATCTTTTAGGGCATTTCTTTTAATGATTCTCTAAAGAAGCTTACAAAGTGGATGGAAAGACAGCAAAACCACAATATAAATATTATAATGAAGCTGATGTCTTCTAAGAATGTAGACTCATGTTTCAGCAAAAATGTGGGAAAGTGACCTGGTGCCTTATGTTGTTTGTTCGTTTGTGACTGAGTCACAAACTCTGACTTTTCTGAAAGTTATAGATTGGCCTTGAATGCACAGAGATCTGCCTCCATCTGCCTCTGGCAAACTGGGCTTAAAGGCATGGATCACCATGCCTGGTCCCATTGACTGTTTATAAAGGAAAAGCTGTCTGCCTCCTGGAGAACTTTTAACCACAAAGGAGCATTCTTATCATCAGAAAACACAGCTACCAAGTTACAAGTGTAATTTTCTTCATTAACCTCATGGCTGTGTGTCAGCTAAGAAAACTGAGACTCTATCGTGACATGGGTCAGGATTTTCCAATGGCTTCCCAGGCTACACCAACAGGAAGCTGAACTTAGGCTGTCTGCAGGGCCCCTTTCTTCAGCTCCTAGGAGCTGCATTTGCTGCAGTCCCACCACTGCCTTCCCTCTAAGCTCCAGTCTGTTTTGCTCCATTCAAACTATCCAGCCATGCATGTATGAATCCTTCAAATATGCCTCTCTCACCCTCTAGATTGATATAGGAGTAAAGAAGACATCCTGTTTGTAATCTAAATAAAATGTATTTGAGGGCAAGGAGATAAAATTGCTGTCCCCATGTACAACACTCCTTATTCATATTCCCTTTCTAATCCAGGCCGGAGAAGAAGTGATCTTCCAGTATGTAAATGCTACATTTTTCTCCTTGGTTGAACTGTGTTTGCTTGTTGATTCCATATTGATTGTTTCTGTCAAGGGAAGGAACAGACTGCACTTCATAGGGAACCAGTTCCAGTTACTGTTATGGCTTAGATTTCCCCCACAATTCCGTGATGGAAAACTTGATCCCTATAGTGCTGGCAATATTATAAAAATCCATGAACCTTTAGAAATTGAGGGGCTAAGTATCTCTTCCAGGTCCTTCCTCTGTCTCTCTTTCCTTCCTGAATCTAGAGGTGAGCACTTCCTCCAACATGCAGATCACAGTGTGCTACCTTTGCCAGAGGCCCAAAATATAGAACCACTTGACCTTGGGCTGAAGAACTGTGAGCCCAAATAAACATCTATTTACCTAATACATAACTCAAGAATTTCATTGTAGCAACACAAAGCTGACAACCAGTATAACCATGCAGAGATGAAAGCTCTATACCAATGGCTTATATGAATACATGGGGAGGGTTTGGGTTATTTTTTTGATGGTTTTGTGTTTGTCTGTTTCTTTGCTTGCTTGCTTTTTTGAGACAGGACCTCCTGTAGACCAGGCTGGACTTTAAGCCTTTATGCAGTTAAGGAAGACTTTGAACTACTATTCTTCCTGCTTCTATCCCCACAAGGGTTGGGATTATTGACATGTCCCACAATACAATACAGGCCATTGTAGGAATAATTATGTCAGAATTATAAAAGCCCCACTGATAAACAGCTGTGAACTCCTAATGTTCAGTCTCTGACACCTTTACATCACTGCTAAGAAGCATAACTTAGGGGAAAAGACACATATGTAACTATGCAGAAAGTCCATCCCATTTCATCCTACCCACAATTTTGAACCCAGATAATGAAGAAACAAGGATGAAACACACACTCACACATGCATGTAATTCCAGTCTTCAGTAAAGGTCTCCCCTACTCTGAATACATATCAATCTCCCAAGTGACTGGAGTGATTTTTTTAAAGAAAAATATAATTTAGCTAAAAATATCCAAAATTAAAGTGCTTTTCCAGAGAAGACTAAATTGGAAAGCACCACCCAGATCTTGAAGGGGAAATAAGTGAGCACTTGCTGTATACCAATAGATGGCACAATGATGATAAAACCTAAGAGTCGGGAAGAGGAGATCCAAGAGTGCGTTTCAACAATTTCTATATTCAGGTGACAGAGATGCTGGATAGGCATAACATTAAAGCAATATTTATGGGGCTGGCAAGATGACTCAGTAGGTGAGTGTACTTGCTGCCAAAGCTGGGGACCTGGTTCTGATCTCTGGGACCCACATAGTGGAAGAACAGAATTGACTCTCAGAAGTTGTCCTCTGCATACATGTGACCACACAGATGCACACACATAATCACATAATAAATAAATATAATGAGCACTTTTAGTTCTTATGCTTTTTCTATGTGTGATTACCTTGAAGATCTACTAATAACACTGTACTTGAATATTTTAACAGTTGTTGTTCCATACTTGCAATAACAGAAACAGTCATAATATGTGGACCAATAACACACATTGTTTAATGTTGGGGAAGTTCTAATAGCATTGCTTCTGATAGGCTGATTTCAATGTTGAGATCTGTTTACTGCCCCTTCTGAGGCATTCTCTTGATTGGTTAATAAAAGTCGCTGATGGCCAATTAGATGGGCAGAAAGACTATAGGAAGGCAGAATTCCTGAAATTAGACCAGGAAGTTCATTCCACCAGGAGACATGGAAGCAGATAGATGTGTTTGGGAACACTAGAAGGTAATAACAGGCACATGGCAGTTTGGGATTAAGTGGTCCGGGTTAACTTGAGTAGTTAATTAAGAGTTAAGCGTTGAGGTTTTGGTGTATTTAATTATTGGGAAAAGGACCACAGCAGTTTATACGCCATCAGTCCAAGTAATCCAGGGCTGTGGGACTACCGGACTCCCATTGAACTCTAGCGAATCTCCCGCCAAGCCGCCGTTAATTCTACCGGGCTAATATAACAACTTATATTACTTCACAGAGTTTAGGTTACAGGTGGTATAGGCCACCCTTGGTCCAGGGCTCTTTCCCCAGGATAAATCAGGCCACCAGTTAAGGTGATATCCTGTCAGGCCATGCGCTGTTCTGCCAAGCCACTGGCTGCTCCCCCTGCTTAATCTTATAGTTTATAATTATTATTAAATACAATAATAATTAAATTGCAGTTTCAGTTTAACTGTTGTTAAGCCACATTAAAGTAGAATTTAAAGAGCAGTCAAATGTGCTAATTCAGAATACTAGCCCACAAATGAGTCTTCATATCTCAGTTATCACTCAATGGTTATATGACTGCCAAGCCTCAGTTCCCTCCAAGTAAAACAAGAGTAGCACACCATTTATCTCAGATATCTCTTATACCTAGATCAGGCTTAATATCAGACTACTTTACAATAAGTCAAAAGGCAGAAATTGCTGAATCCCACTGTCATTTGATTCTCCACTTTTGCAAGTCTAGATAGCCATTCAGGGTTGGCTGTTCTCTGCTGGGATCAGGAAACAGCTGTTTCTGTTTCTGCTTGATTCTTTAATAGACACATATCTTCTACTTTTATGGAGATGTCTAAGGGAGGCTTTTGCCTGCAAATAAATTTTTTGTTCTCTCATATTTCTCAGAAAATGCCACTGCTTAAAGTATGCATAGTTAACTCTTAAACTAATTGTTAGACATACAAGACTCTAAGACTGAATGTTCTCTTAACTACTGTAGACATATTTGGATGACTCTAAAACTTGCCTTCTGTGAGTGTTCTTTCTGAATGGACACGTCAGTGAAAAGAAAACTCACCCATTAAATTCCTCTCTGGGATATCACACTGCATTTGACACATTAGCAGATGGATCCTTTACATGTGTTAGTATCTAATTGTTCTAGCCTGAAGAACGGACATTTCACTTCATTTTCCTCAGAACACTGGTGGTGTCTCAAACATTTAGGGCCAGGGCATAGAAGAGACATAAGCATCAATATATAGCAACGTCCCCTTACACATAGTTTTATTTCCTTTGCTTCAATTAGCCATGGTCAGCCACAGACCATGGCTAATTGAAAATGTTAAGTGATGATGGCGGAAATAAATAAAATACCTTTTAAATTAAGTACCATTTGATCAGTGTGGAGAAGTCTTGGCACCTTGCTGTGTCCTGCCCAGGATTTAAGTTATGCGTTGATGATCTATTAGCCACTTAGCTGCTGTAATACCCAGTAACTGTCAAATAGCTTAGTGATGCCTCCAAACACAGAAGATTGGCTATTCGTATTTGTCAGAGAGAAACCACACCGTATTCTTTTGTAATAAAAAGAACTCTTAATGAAATAAGGGAAAAAATGATTTTCTGGCATCACTAACACCCAGGGGAAGAGAAATACAATGAAAAGAAAAACTGAAGTTTCCAGTACTACTTGCTACTATTTCAGATAGCAAGTTTTGCAGCCTTGATGTGTGGGCAGTGCTTAATTAGATTAAAAATGCAAAATTGGCAAGATGAAGCACCCTTGTCATCATAGCCATGAAGCTGAGGCAGGAGGATTATGAGTTTTAGCCTATTAAGGCTGTATCTTAGAGAAAATTTTTTAAAATATGGCTTGTTTATAGAAAATGTGTTCTATTTGAAGATAATGGGCTGTTCCAGAGAACTTTGAGCCTGCTTCACTCCATCTCATGGGCACCATGCCATCTTATCATCTCTAGAAGGGCAAGCATGGTATAAGAAGATACCAGGTGACAGGAAGCACATCTACACAGCTTGTGCTACAATGTGTTCTTATGATTGTTCCAATGTAATAATAATAATATCTTCTTAATGTACCTAACACATAGATTAAGCCTTATCACAGACATGTATGTATAAAAATGATATATACCATATAAGTACATAAATGTGATACATATCATACCATATGTGTGTGTGCATATGTGTGTATGTATACATGGTTCTGCACATTTGTGGTTTTGTCTTCTGGGTGTCTTGGACAACATCCCCCATGGACTAGGGGTTGCTATTGTCCTATAAAATGTTAGTTTTTCTGCATGGAAGAACTAGTTTAGGAAACAGATCCACCAATAGATGGCAGTGCTGGTTTAATTTCTGGTCAGATTATTACACAAGAAAAATAATAAACTGTTTTTAAAAAACGGCTATTTCACCTTGGGTTCCTACGATGCATCTTCCTCCACAGGCCACGGACCTCCTTACCCTCTGAGGTCCGGATGCTACTGTCCTATGCAACACTGCCTGAGCAGTTGTAGCAAAGTCCTTAACTAGATGTAGTCTCTGCCCTCTTCCAAACCAGATTCATATAAGCTGGTAAGATTTTTGTCGGTCCTGTACTCAAATATGGAAGGCAGCTCCATGGCTTACAATGCTAATCACAATCATCTAAAATTTTCAATGATGACATTATTTGGAGCCTGTGTAAATTTTACTATTAACTTCACTATCTATACATGTTATTTATTCTGAACAGTTACTCCAAGCAAAGATTCTCACCATTCTGAGCCTGATATGTATTTAGAATGTATACTATCCATACCCACCAGCATATATGCATACATGTGTACAAGTGACCTTCCATATCTGAAAGTTTCACATCTGTGGAATCAGTCAACATTAGATGGAAACTAATTTTTTAATTGTTCTGAATTATGTGCACACAGATGCAACAGTGGTATAAATGTTAAAGGGAAACCACCACCTTCTTTCTAATTGGATTGGAAAACTACTCCTCAGGAAGGAATTCACACTAGTACTGTAAACCTGGTTTTAAAAATGCCTGGTAAGGTCATAGGACCTAGAGGGGAGCCAACCACTAATGTTTGGACAAATTAACATGGTATCAAACTGCCTTCTAAATACTTTTGTTTATGTCCATAGACTAATGCTGCTCTCAGCCTTGTTCAAAGAAGCGTGTATTTACAGTAGGGAATGGTTAATGCTGATATTCATAACTGGTTAATATGTGGGGAATAGCTGACTGTTGAAAGTCTCCGCACTAAATAGTACATCTGTATCACCCCCTCCAAGGCTCAGGAAACATTGCAGAAGAGTTGGTGGAAAGAACTGAAGGAGTGTGGTGAAACATTTCTTCTGAGCAGGACACAATAAACTTGTTGCAGTGATAGACCAACAGCAATAATGGTAACCTACACAAAACAAGGCTCAACAACATTCTCACACAAGAGAGGGATTCATGAGGTCTCACCCTCATCTCTAGGACAGAGAGAGTCATATTCTTTAATGGTGTAACCACTGGTGGATTGCTCTGGCTCAAGTACATAAGCCCCACCCATGCTCATGCAGGCAACCCTTGTTAAATGCAGTGGGGCACACAAAAAAGAGCATGGGAGTAAGGGGCCTTTCTGTGAAGAAGTAGAGGCTTTGTAAGAGAGGGAGAGGAATAAGAGAACAATGGGGTATAGGATCAAAGTGTTTTATATACCTATATAAAATTGTAAAAGAATAAATTAAAAGTTGCATCTCAACTGAATACATATGAACTCTTTTCCTTGTTATTATATATATATAATATATATATATATACTATTTACATACTAAAATCCAATCCTCACTATTTTGCACTAGGAGAAAATATCCAAGAGAAGGCTAGCAAACACACACAAGTGGGAAGCTAAGACAAGTGCAAAGTTAATTCCAGGGCAATATCAGAAACTCTAAGAATAATACACAGATGATTAAAACAGACAGAAGGATATTTATGTATCATGAAAATTCTGCATTATTTTATGAAAGAACTTGAACATCCTTGAGTTTTGGTACTGAAGGTGGTCCTGTAACCAGTTTTTTTTCCAAGATAGTTAAAGACAACTACATTTGTAGATACCTATATTATATGTGTATATACACACACACAAAGTATATAAAACATAGTATATATTTTCTTCTTGTTTCTACTCCGTCTTTGCAGACTACTTAGTTGAAATTGATATCTAGACTTCTTGTTTCCAAAGTCTTTTGTTCTTTAAGTCTATCTACCTCATTAGAATTGTTTTTAAAATCAGATCAAATGACCATGTACTCATTTTCAAAATATTATGAATTTCTGGACAGAGAGGTAGGTATATATGAATTCATAGGAGAGGAAGAGAGAGAATATGAATATGCATCATTAAAAGGTTTATAATCAATCCTCATGTTTTGATACCATCTTAAGAAAGCAATAATGGTTCATGAAAAAAGGGGCAGTCTGTTTAAAATTTGCTGCTAAAGAAATTGGATTCTCATGTACCAAGAAAGGTAACCACAGGTCACAATAGTACACTTTTGACAAATAGTTAGCATAAAACATAAACTATAACTTTTAGAAGGAACTTGTATTTAATCACCAATGATATAATCAATGAAATAAAATTATAAATTGTAGTTTAATAAAATTTTAAATTTTCTGCTTTGTAAAAGATCCTATTATGAGATTTTTTTTTAAAAAACATTTATTTATTTATTTATTTACTTACTTACTTACTTACTTACTTATTTATTTGTTATGTATACAGTATTTGCTCTACATATATACCCGGGCAGATCTCAATGTAGATGGCTGTGAGCCACCATGTGGTTGCTGGGAATTGAACTCAGGACCTTGGGAAGAACAGCCAGTGCTCTTAACCTCTGAGCCACCTCTCCAGCCCAAGAGAATTTTTTAAAAGAGAAGAATAAACTATCTTGCACTAGGAGAACATATCCCAAGCAGGCCCAGGGTCTTATACCTATGATCCCACCACTAGACAAACTAAGGCAAAAGCAAAATAAATTCCAGGCCAGCCTGGACTGGGCAGAAAGACCTTCATTAACAGGAAAAGAAGAAAACAAAAAAGATCTAAAATGAATTATGTAAAACTTAATTTGTTCTCACAGTATTGCCTTCTTCACTGTTATGAAATAGGATTGTCATTCACCTTGCTGTTCTAAAATAGAATTGCAAGAAGAGCAGGTGTTTGTGGCTGTCTCCAGGTTTGTGAACAGAAGAAAATCCTATCTAAATCTCATTTTTTTTCTTTTCCAGGAAAGAAAGCAAATAAAATTGCATTTGAAGAAATCCCTTCAGTATGAAGCTGAGCCTCCCTGAGCCTCCTTCTGCTCAGGCAGAAGATTGGGGTGCTAACCGCTGGTATTCTTATTCTTTCTTATCGTATTCTTCCTCTTGCTCACTAAAAAGAACATGCAATTTTATTGTCATGTGACAGATTTGCACTGATTGAAAGTTATTCATATTTGATGGGTGTGGTGGTTTGAGTAAGAATGCCCCTCATAGGCTCATATATTTGAATGCTTAGTTATCAGGGAGTGGCACTCCTTGAGAAGGGTTAGGGGGTGTGGCCTTGTTGGAGGAAGTGTGTCACACTTCTACATCTGAATCCAGATCTAGAATGCTCTGCTCCTTCTCCAGCACCACGCTCTTAATCCCCACCATGGTCATAATGGACTAAACCTGTCAAACATTAAGCCAGCCCCAGTTAAGTGCTTTCTTTGCTGTGGCCATGGTGTCTCTCTGCAGCAATGGAACAATAAGCAAGACAATGGGAAAATCTAATTATGTTGTTCATCTAATTCTTACATTCAAGGGTACATTCTGTCTCTGTGTTTCACTCTTGAAAAGACAAGGTGACAACTGAGCTCTGTCTATTTCTTTTTTTAGTTCATTATTTTATGTGAATAGTTCTTTTGTCTGCTTGTACGTCTGTACAACACATGCATGTCTTGAGCCCATGGAGGTCAGAAGAGGGCATCAGAATCCATGGAGGTGGACTTACGAGTGGTTGTGAACTGCCTGACATAGGTACAGAGAAGTTTAAATGCAGGTCTTTAGGAGCAGCAGTAAGCTCTAGTAACCATTGAGCCATCTTTCTAGCCCCTGCTTCTCATCCCCACTCCTTTTAATTTATATTAAGTTACAGAAAATCTTCTAAAGTAACTTTTCAAAATAATGCTATCAACATAGAAATAAAGACAGAATTGACTTCACAATGAAGAAGTTATATCTCTAATTCAGATGAGATTCCTGGTTAATTTCATTATGTGACCAGCATAGGGTTCATGCTATATCATGCTTTATTTCATGACTTGTCTTATTTGGCCAAACTTGGGTTGTCAGGCATGCATGGCTATCATCTTCACTTGCTGAGTCATCTCATTAACCCCACAAGAAATACTTTAGAATGTAGCAAAACACCAGTTCTCGCAACAGAATTCCACTCTAGGAAACTTATTTGGTAAATTATTTGTAATTTCTAGGGAAGATTTTGAGGACAGATGTCACTTCCTTGTAACAGCTTTGTCAGAGAATATAAAACATGTACAATGATTAGGCCTCCATTCTTTCTAGGATGCATCACAACCCACACTGTAAGCGTTTGTGGGATTTGTCTTGCAGGAACAGTAAAGCACTTAGATGAGGAAGAAAGATGCTAATCTTCCCATGTGGCTAGAAACAGAAAGCATGGTGTATCAAGAAGAGCCCAAATGAAAGGCCTAGGAGGCTGAAAGCTGAGAGGTGGAGGAAGTGTGAGTACGAGCCTTCCCAGGGGTTTCAGGAGAACACAGGTAACTGGCTTTGGTTTTGGGCTATTTGAATGATTCCAGAGGACTCAGATGCTAAAATTATCTGTAGATGTTACAGTGCTGCCCTACAGCAAGGCATTGGGGCCCAAATACAGAGGCTTATAGAGGAGGTGTGTGTGAGGTTGGCATGAGGAAGAGGATCAAGTAAGGGCATCTTCACCTTTTCTAGGTACCCAACGGGAGAAGCAGTGGTGATCCTTGCAGGGCCAAAAAGCTTCAGGATGTCAAAGCAATATAAATACAAAGAAAGGGTGATAATGGAAGGATAAAGCTCAGGCTTCTCAGTGGAAAGCTCAGACCTGTGCAATCTCAGGCTGAAAGATCTGACCAAGGAACATTTCCAAAGGAAGACAAGCTCCCAGGCAGTGTCAGTTTGAGCCCTGGTCCCAAAGTACCAGCTCCTTAGTGGCTCTCCCTATCACCATCACCCAGTGTGTTCAGTTCTGAAAGTGATGCTAGGTATTCTGTGCTCTCTGTTGTGTCCTGGCTGGCACTGGAGGCCCAAGCAACCTATCCAGCAGCCTGGCACATAAAGGAAAGAACTCAGAGAATCTTACTGGTGCTGGTCCTGGGAGAACCGTGTAAGATGCTTCACTGTTGTGTGAATATCAAACCATAGTCCCTAACATTTCTCATGGGCATTGGTCCTGTGTGTTGGTATTGTTGAACTTTTTATTGTTCTCTTGATCCTATCAAAAGAGTTTCAATCAGTTAGAATCCTGTTTTGCTCTACAGTTCTCTGGACTCTGAATATAAATGTAGACTACTTGCGAAGTATGAAGACCCAGAGTCATCTTCAAAATACACCAGCTTGGGAAGGAGTCAACAGAAGCAGGGCATTTGGAGGCAAGCTATGAAAAGGTGGGAGGTCCAAATTGAAAGGTGATGGAATGCTGTTTCCAGAGAAAGGACTGCAAGATGTCTGAACATTCCACATGGAATAAATGGCTGGTCTTCAAAAAGACTTTGTCTACAGCAGATTTCCCAAACAAAGCTCCCAGATTGCCAGCAGCTTAAGCCAAAACGATCCTTAAGATATTTCAGGTCAATGAAGAACGACTTGCAGGATTAATACATGATAATGTAAACAGCAATCAGCAGCTTTAAGAGAGCCAGGAAAAGCTTCCACAAGAAGATGAAGTAAGCTAGTCATGATGACTCACATTTTAACTTCAGGACTGGAGGAGGGCCTGCTGCCTCAGGAAGATTGCTTAGAGTTCCAGGCCAGCCTAGAGTACAAGGTGAAACCTAGTCCAAAACAGAAAATAGAAATCAACAACAATAAATAAGAATAAAAAATGAAGCCTGGCGTGGTGGCGCATGCCTTTAATCCCAGCACATGGGAGGCAGAGGCAGGAGGATCACTGTGAGTTCAAGGCCAGCCTGGTCTACAAAGTGAGTCCAGGACAGCCATGGATCTGTTACACAAAGAAACCCTGTCTTAAAAAAAAAAGAAAGAAAAAAGAATGAGAAGAAAGAGAATGAAGAAGAATGGAAAGGGTGGGGAGAAAGGGAAGGAGAGAAAGGTAGAGCAAGAGGAAAGGAGGGGGAGAAGGAGAAGAAATGGGACGAGAGGAAGGGGAGAAGAAGGCATATCAGGGAATGCTCTGCACCATCAGATTAACAATGAAGGAGAGTCTATCTGTGATAGCTAAGATCATCCTCATCCTCAGACAGCACCTGCTGACACTGTATCCCCCACTGCCTTCGCCTTCGGGGGAACAAGGCCAGGAGATGAGACGCCCTCCATCAGAACAACCACATCCCAATCCAGCTCTACTCTACAAAAACAAAGCACATTTTATTCTAAATCTGGCCAAAGCTTTACTAAGCCTCCTTTGGAAAAAGTCATGGGCCAGTGTTTTCAGAAGTGGAATCCAGCAGAAGTGATACCAAAGGTGACCTTGGTGTCTTAGGGTTTTCATTGCTACAACAATACACCATCACCAAAGCAACTTGCAAGGGAAGGGTTTAATTGGTTTTTACCTCCACATCACTCACTGTTCACCATCAAAGGCAGTCAGGACTGGAACTCAAACAGTGCAGAAACCCGGAGGCAGGAGCTGATGCAGGAGTTATGGAGATGTGCTGCTTACTGGTTTGCTCATCACAACTTCCTCAGCCTGCTTTCCTCAACCCAGGACCACAACCTTATGGAAAGTACTACCCACCATGGACTAGGCCCTCCCCAGTCAATTACTAATTAAGAAAATGCTTTATAGCTGGATCTTAGGGAGACATTTTCTCAATTGAGTTTCTCTCTTTTCTGATGATGCTAGCTTGTGTCACATTGTCATAAAACTAGCCAGGACACCTTGGTAATCACATATGCCTGATTGCCCTCTCTCTGCTGAATCAAAGCATCTGGTCCTGGCCTTATTCCTCCAACTCATCTCTTCATCCCATTTCTGGATTATTTTCCCAATAGATCTGGTCTTTTGATAAGAAGAGGTCCTCCTTTTCCTTCCTTTCCTCTAGAAACATGCATAAAGCTTCTAGAGATGGCTTTCTACCAAGGGATTTCCCTGGACCACCTCAGTGTGGAATGGAATCTGCCTCACTGTGAGGAAAGAAAGTCTTCTTTCTCCGAGTCTGAATTTCATTCAGAGTAGATTCCATCTCTAAATAAATCTAAACTTGGACTTTGAGAATTACTGTCAGAAACCTAACAGCATTTGACCTCTCTTCAGAAGCAATTTTGACTCCTACCCTTTTCGGTGAATAAATGCAGTCACAGGTGGCTATACTCTTGGTCATGGTGGGGCTAATGGAATTACAATTATTAGTATGGTGATTTATAAATAAAGATGATTTAAATGTGAATCTTATAAGTAGTCTCAATTTTATTTTATTCTAGATGGCATAGCCATTTTTGTCTGATTATCTTAGCTACTATTATATAAACAATAGCAGGAGTTTCATAAATTTATACATGTGTATGTTGAACTTAAAGGGTAGGCTGTCTTTATGACTAGAAACATATGTACTGTTGTTGCAAACAAATGTAACCTTATGCTTTTATACATTTTAATTGATTTTTGTGAATAAAATAAATACAAAGGGATCTCCAGGGAATAGATCGAGAAAGTTGGATAGCAGCTATCAGAAGTAGATGACATCCAAACATCATTAGCAAAATAAAATAGGGAGTGGTATAAAGCATCAAAGTCTCTTTTCCATTCCAGAGGGACTGGCCGAGTTTGAGTTGTTCTCTCCTCCCAGTGAGAGGCAGCATTAACAACAGAGGGCAGGAGGCACAGCCTCAACCACAAAGGCTCAAAAAATCTGCACTGTATTTTCAGTAATGGGTATTTTAAGGAGAAGAAACAGACAACAGAGCCAGACATAAGATGTGCAGCAGAAGCATGGGCAGAACAGAATGCTGGGAAAACTCTGCTTGGTCCTCCACAAGACCATAGCCAGTGCAAGTGTGGGATGCCATTTCAAAACGACCCATGCTACCACAGCAGCTTAGCATTGTGAGACCCACTGTGAACTTTAGTGTTGGGAAAGTCAGGGCAAGTGTCACGGAGCTTTACACTGAAACCTGGCCTCCAGAATACTCCAAGACTGTCAGGAAGAAACCTGGAAAGAAAACCATGCCAGAGAGTCAAGAAAAACAGACACCGGTCCCAAAAGCTCACAAGTGCCACCTAGCTTGAGCTCAGCACCCATAACTGGATCCTGGTAGATTGTCCAGCTATGACCAACATGACCTCCATCTGTGAAGCACTGTCTACAGATGGACCGGCATCTGTAATCTAGTCCTTTAAGGGACATCCCAGAGGTGAGAACAACATTATAACAGTCATCAGATAAACATGATAGGGTACAATGACATTATGTTATCTGTGGGGCAATGGGTACACCTGGGAATAATTGTATTGACTCAATTAAGCCCAGTCACAGAAAGACAGATACCACGTTTTCTCTCATTGGTGGTCCTGTATTTTATATAGATACATAAAATCATGTATGTATGTAAGACATGAAAATAGAAGTAAAACTCTCTAGAAAGACTAAAGGGACTAAGATAGAGAAGGACAAGAAAAAAGAGGGAAAGCAGAAATATGTTCAACATACAACAAACACTTAAAAAATAAATACATAAAATAAAAAGAGACATTTAGAAGAAAAAAAGTCATTATTAAAACCAAACAGAGGTTTGGCCTCTGCTTTTTGGGTTTTGTTTTGTTTGTTTTTTTGGTTAGTCTCCTCCCTTATTTCCACATCTTCCACAGGTTCCCTTCTAGTTTCATTTTTTATTCTCTTTCCATGTGTGTATATGTGTGTGTAAATGTTTCTATATGAAACCAAAGACCAACAAATAAGAGAAAATATGTGTTATTTATTTTTTCTGAGCCCAGATTGTTTTGCTTACTATGACAATCTCCATTGGCATCTATTTCCAACCAAATGACATAATTTCATTGTTTGTATGGCTAAATAAATCTCCATTGTGTCTACAGGACTCATTTTTTTTAATCCATTCATTTGTGCGTGGACACTGCCTTAGTTACTGTTCTATTGCTGTGACACCATGACCAAAGCAACTCTTACAAAAGAAAGTGTTTGATTAGGGGTTTGCCTACAGTTTTGGAGGGTTAGTCTATGATCATCATGGAAGGCAGCAAACAGACATGGTGCTGGAGCAGTAGCTGAGAGCTTTGCATCCTAATACAAAGGTAGCAGACAGAGCAGAGACAGAATGAGACTGGCTTGGGTTTTAAACCCTAAAACCTACTCCTAATGACAAATGTCTTCCATCAAGGCCACACCTCCTAACCCATCCCAAACAGTTTCATTCCTTGATTACTAAATATTCAAGTATATGTGCCTATGGGGCCACTCTAATTCACACCAACACACTCTTAGACTACTCCTGGAACTTGAGACTTGTGAATAGTGCTAGAATAAGCATAGATGTGCATGTATCTCTGTGATATATTGACTTAAGAGTCCTTCAGGAATATACCCAGAAGTGGTATAGCTGAGTCATATGATAGTATTATTTTTAGTTTTTTGAGGAATACTGGTTGAACAGTGGTCAAATTAGTTACATTCACAACAACAGTGTGACATGCCCCTTGCCTTTTATAACTTCACCAGTACTTGGGTTTTTCTTTTTTTTGTTTTGTTTTGTTTTGTTTTGTTTTAATGACATACATTTTGACTAGGATGAGATGGAATCTTGATGTGCTTTTAGTCTGCATTTCTCTGATGGCTAAGGACTCTGAATATTTTTTCATATGTGTATTTCCCACTTGAATTATGACTCTTGAGAATCATTTGTACATTTTACTGACCCAGAAGGGTGGCCGCCTCTGCTCGGCCAAGAAGCATGAGGGAATCTAGGAGAAGACAGGCTTTATATAGAGTTTCTTGAGGACCAGAGCTTTTCTGTAGGTGGAGCCTGGCTGTTGGAGGCCCTCAAGGGTGGGGCCCAGCCACTTGCACACCTTGAGAGGTTTCCAGTCTGTTTGTGCTTTCTCCTGCCTTGTATAGTCCAGGATTGCTTGCCTACAGAAAGGGGCATCCATTGGATCTTTTTAGATCAATTAACGAGTATGACAATCCCTGACAGACATACCCACAGACAGCATAGTAAAGAAACTTACTGAGTTGAAACTGCATTCTCAAGTGATTCAAAGTTGTTTCAAATTGATGTTTAAAACTAACCATCGGGCCGGGCAGTGGTGGCGCACGCCTTTAATCCCAGCACTTGGGAGGCAGAGGCAGGTGGATCTTTGTGAGTTCGAGGCCAGCCTGGTCTACAAAGTGAGTCCAGGACAGCCAAGGATACACAGAGAAACCCTGTCTCGAAAAACCAAAAAAAAAAAAAAAAACTAACCATCGCGGATCCAAGATGGCGCCGACCATAGAGCAGTGCATCTGAGTAGTAGGTGAATGAGATTAGTCATTGTGGAGTGAATGTGAGGTCCCCTAGCCTACAGTGAAACACAGACGGTGTCTGAATGCCCACAGCGAACATTGAGACCAGTCACCAGGTAAAAGAGCCCACGCAGTTCCCGGGAACACAACCCTGAGATCAGCCAGCTCCGTCACCAGTCTGGAGAAGAGCTCTGGCTAGAGATCTAGCCCAGGAGCGGATCCAGCCCACGGCTCCAGCCACAGACCAGCGGCCCCGCCTGTCTGCCTGTTATCCAGCCTGCACTCGAGCCGCACCACAAGAGCAAAGGTAAGTGAGATTACTTTTTTCCGGAGTTTCCAACATGGTGGCACAGTGTGCACTGTAGCGGAGAGGCAGAGAACTAACCCAGTCACAGCAAAGCAATTAGGAGCCAAGACTGCCTGCAAACAGAGCCTGGGACAGTGTGTTCTCCACAAATACTGGGGCGGGTGGGTCACTCACCCTAGCACCCAAGCATCTGAAGCAGTCAGCAACAGGTGCACTGAGGCCGGCATCTGTTGTGGGTGGAGCTCCCTGCCTGCATAGTCAGCCCAGCTGGGGAGCCAGAACGACTGGGTCAGTGAGAGGAGAACACAGACCCAACCACAGCTCTACCTGCCTTTCTGAGGAGACCTGTCAGCTCCCAGGTCCTCAGAGGCTAGCCCTCTCCCCACTCCAATCCCCTCTATATTGGTCCAATTGGGTCACAAGCAGTTGAGGTGAGCAGCAGCCACCCTCCTCTCCGAGAGCCAGTCAGTCTATTACAGGAATCTGCCCGCCATCTGGAGGTAAACACCAGGATCTCAGGATCAGCCAACCCCCAGGGCAGGGAGTTTTCCTGAGCACCAAGGTCAGGTAACAAAAGAAACAAACAGATAACACCTGGGTCCATCTGATGACAAAAGGTCAGCGCAAGAACATGGTAAAAAAAAAACCAAAACAATAGGATGTCTCCAGATCCTAGCAATAATGCTACAGACAACTCTGGACAGCTGAACCCAATTGAAGCAAAGGAAAATGACCTTAATCCTAAGCTTATATTAATAATAGAAGGCCTAAGGGAGGAAATCAAATACCTCAGAGAGCAACAACAAAGTACTGCAAAGGAGGTGATAGAAATGAATAAAGCACTTAAAGGAATGGAAGACCTGAAAAGGGAAGTTGAAGCAATGAAGAAAATCCAATCTGAGACATCCATAGAACTGGAAAACCTTAAGAAAAGAATCGGAACTACAGACACTAGCATCACCCACAGAATACAAGAGATGGAAGAAAGAATTTCAGGCTCAGAGGATAAAATTGAAGAAATGGATACATCTGTCAAAGAAAATGTCAAATCTAAAAAAGTCCTGACACAAAACCTTCAGGAAATCAAGGACACAATGAAAAGACGGAATCTCAGAATAATAGGAATAGAAGAAAGAGAAGAGTCCCACCTCCATGGACCAGAAAATATCTTCAACAAAATCATTGAAGAGAATTTCCCAAATCTAAAAAAAGAGATGCCTATAACTGTACAAGAAGCTTACAGAACCCCAAATAGATTAGACCAGAAAAGAAAATCTTCCCGCCACATAATAATCAAAACACTAAATGTACAGAACAAAGAAAGAATTTTAAAAGCTGCTAGGGAAAAGGGTCAAGTAACATATAATGGCAAACCTATCAGAATCACACCTGACTTTTCTTCAGAGACTCTAAAAGCCAGAAGGGCCTGGACAGACATCTTGCAGACCCTAAAAAACCACAAATGCCAGGCCAGATTACTATTCCCTGCAAAATTGTCAATCAACATAGATGGAGAAAACAAGATGTTCCATGACAAAGCTAAATTCAAACAATATCTATACACAAATCCAGCTCTACAGAAGATGTTAGAAGGAAAACTTCAACCCAAAGAGGTTAACTACACACAAGAAAGCACAGGAAGCAAATAGCATGCCTGCAGCAAAAACAAAAGGAAAGAAGCTCACTCACACACTATTTCTACCAACATCAAGATGGCAGGAAGTAACAATCACTGGTCATTAATATCTCTCAACATCAATGGACTCAATTCCCCAATAAAAAGGCACAGGCTAGCAGAATGAATGCGAAAACAGAATCCCACATTCTGCTGTTTACAAGAAACACACCTCAGCAAAAAAAATAGACATTATCTCCAAGTAAAGGGCTGGAAAAAGATATACCAAGCAAATGGACCCAAGAAAAAAGCTGGAGTAGCTATTCTAGTATGCAACAAATTGGATTTTCAACCAACATTAATCAAAAGAGATGGGGAAGGACACTATATACTCATCAAAGGAAAAATCCACCAAGATGAAATTTCAATACTAAACATCTATGCCCCAAATGTAAGACCACCCACATTCATTAAAGAAACACTACTGAAGCTCAAATCCCACATTGAACCTCACACGTTAATAGTGGGAGACTTCAACACACCACTCTCACCACTGGACAGATCAACAATGCAGAAACCAAACAGAGAAATCATGAACCTCACAGATGTCATGAATCAAATGGACCTAATTGATATCTACAGAACATTTCACCCAAAAACAAAAGAATACACTTTTTTCTCAGCACCTCACGGAACCTTCTCCAAAATCGACCATATAGTCGGTCACAAAGCAAGCCTCAACAGATACAGGAAAATTGAAATCACTCCTTGTAACTTATCAGACCATCATGGAATAAAGCTAGGCTTCAACAGTAACAAAAACAACAGAGTGCTTGCAAAAACATGGAAACTGAAAAACTCTCTCCTCAATGACCTCTGGGTCAGGGAAGAAATAAAAAAAGAAATTAAAGTCTTCTTAGAACTCAATGAAAATGAAGGCACAACATACCCAAACTTATGGGACACATTGAAAGCAGTGCTAAGAGGAAAGTTTATAGCTCTAAGTGCCTTCAAAAAGAAACTGGAGAATTCCTATACTACCACCTAAAAGAACACCTGAAAGAGCTAGAACAAAAAGAAGCAAACACTTCCAAGAGGAGCAGACGAGAGGAAATTATCAAACTCAGGGCTGAAATCAACAACTTAGAAACAAAAAGAACAATACAAAGAATCGACAAAACCAAGAGCTGGTTCTTTGAGAAAATCAACAAAATAGACAAGCCCTTAGCTAAACTAACTAAAAGGCAGAGGGAAAATACCCAAATCAACAAAATCAGAAATGAAAAGGGGGAAATAACAACAGACATTGAGGAAATCCAAAGAATCGTTAGGTCCTACTTCAAAAACTTGTACTCCACAAAATTGGAAAATCTAAATGAAATGGACAATTTTCTTGATAGATTCCACCTACCAAGGTTAAATCAAGAACAGGTAAACAAATTAAACAGTCCTATAACCCTTAAGGAAATAGAAGTCATTAGATGTCTTCCAACCAAAAAAAGCCCAGGCCCAGATGGTTTCAGCACAGAATTCTACCAGACATTCAAAGAAGAGCTAACACCAATATTCTTCAAACTCTTCCACATCATAGAAACAGAAGGAATACTGCCAAACACATTCTGTGAGGCCACAGTTACCCTGATACCTAAACCTCACAAAGACCCAATGGAGAAAGAAAATTTCAGACCAATTTCCCTTATGAACATGGATGCAAAGATACTTAATAAAATACTTGCAAACCGGATCCAAGATCACATCAAAAGTATCATACACCATGATCAAGTAGGCTTCATCCCAGGGATGCAGGGGTGGTTCAACATTAGAAAATCCATCAATGTAATCCACCACATAAACAAGCTGAAAGAAAAGAACCCACATGATCATCTCATTGGATGCTGAAAAAGCTTTTGACAAAATACAGCACCCTTTCATGATAAAAGTCTTAGAGAGATCAGGCATACAAGGACCATACTTAAAAATAATAAAAGCAAAAAAAAATAATAATAAAAGCAATTTACAGCAAGCCAATAGCCAACATCAAACTAAATGGAGAGAAACTTAAAGCATTTCCTCTAAAATCAGGGACAAGGCAAGGCTGCCCACTCTCTCCATATCTCTTCAACATAGTACTTGAAGTTTTAGCTAGAGCAATAAGACAACTAAAAGAGATCAAGGGGATACAAATTGGAAAGGAAGAAGTCAAAGTATCCCTATTTGCAGATGATATGATAGTATACATCAGTGACCCCAAAAATTCCACCAGAGAACTTCTACAGCTGATAAACTCCTTCAGCAAGGTGGCCGGATACAAAATCAATTCAAAAAAATCAGTAGCCCTTCTTTACACAAAAGATAAATGGGCTGAGAAAGAAATAAGGGAATCAACACCCTTCACAATAGCCACAAATAATATAAAATACCTTGGGGTAACTCTAACCAAGCAAGTGAAAGACCTGTATGATAAGAACTTCAAGACCCTGAAGAAAGAAATTGAAGAAGATATCAGGAGATGGAAAGATCTCCCTTGTTCATGGATAGGTAGGATCAACATAATAAAAATGGCAATCTTACCAAAAGCAATATACAGATTCAATGCAATTCCTATCCAAATACCAACTCAATTTTTTACAGATCTGGAAAAAACAATTCTCAACTTCATATGGAATAACAAAAGACCCAGAATAGCTAAATCAATCATGTACAATAACAGAACATCTGGAGGTATCACCATCCCAGATTTCAAGCTGTACTACAGGGCAATAGTAATAAAAACAGCATGGTACTGGTATAGAAACAGACCAGTTGACCAATGGAATCGAATTGAAGACCCAGAAATAAACCCACACATCTATGGTCACTTAATTTTTGATAAAGAAGCCAAAAACATACAATGGAAAAAGGAAAGCATCTTCAATAAATGGTGCTGGTCTAACTGGATGTCAACATGTAGAAGAATGCAAATAGATCCATACTTATCACCCTGTACAAAACTTAAGTCTAAGTGGATCAAGGACCTCAACATAAATCCAGACACACTAACATTAATAGAAGAGAAAGTGGGAAAAAGCCTTGAAATCATTGGCACTGGTAGCAACTTCCTGAATAGAACACCAATAGCTCAGGCACTAAAACAAACAATCAATAAATGGGACCTTATAAAATTGAAAAGCTTCTGTAAGGCAAAGGACACTGTCCTTAGAACAAAACAGCAGCCTACAGAGTGGGAAAGGATCTTCACCAACCCAACATCTGACAGAGGGCTAATATCTAAAATATATAAAGAACTGAAGAAATTAAACACCAAAAAATCAAATAACCCCATCAATAAATGGGGTACAGAGCTAAACCGAGAATTCACAGAAGAGGAATCTCTAAAGGCCGAGAGGCATTTGAGGAAATGTTCAACATCTTTGGTTATCAGGGAAATGCAACTTAAAACAACTCTGAGATTCCATCTCACACCTGTCAGAATGGCTAAGATCAAAAACTCAAATGATAGCACATGCTGGCGAGGATGTGGAGAAAGGGGAACACTCCCCCATTGCTGGTGGGACTGCAAACTTGTACAACCACTTTGGAAATCAATCTGGAGATATCTTAGAAAATTGGGAATAAATCTACCTCAAGACCCAGCCATACCCCTCTTGGGCATATATCCAAAAGATCTGAAAAGAAACCAAAAGGACATTGCCTCAACAATGTTCATAGCAGCTTTATTTGTAATAGCCAGAAACTGGAAACAACCCAGATGTCCATCAACTGAAGAATGGATAAAAAAACTGTGGTACATATACACAATGGAATACTACACAGTTATCAGAAATGAGAAAATCATGCAATTCAAAACCAAATGAATGGAACTAGAAAAGCTCATCCTAAGTGAGCTGACGCAGTCCCAGAAAGATAAACATGGTATGTATTCCCTTACAAATGGATATTAACCATACATCAGAGGATAACTATCCTATAACCCACACACCTAAATAGACAGGAACCTAGCATATCTATCCTAGGAAAAATTCTACCCACCAGTGAGTCATGGAATCTGCTGCAGGTTAGTGGAACCCCACACCCTAGATGGTGTGCCTTATCAAGCTCCAGTACGAGTGTAAGCTCTTGGGCCTCACATGACGCAAGATCTGAGGGAGTATGTGTAACCGAACTTTTAAATTATTATTTAAAAGTTATTTATTACTTATTTATTACTAAATTCACTTATAACAAACACCAACAATTTCTTAACTATTAATCCTATAAATTCCTACAACCCCTTTAACCTATCCACTAAATCTATTGATAATCATAACAACTATTTTCATACCCTTTTAGAATGATACAGTCTCTGGGGCAGGTCCTTAGTCGTCAGGAAACCAGTCTCGGGGGTAGACTCTTTAACGCACTTAGCAGTCCTTTTTCTGGATCTCTCAGACGCAGGTTCGTCAGGGTAAATTGGCTATCGAAGTCTCACTTTAAATAAGGCTTGAGGCTTTCTTCTCTCTGGGAGACCTCAGCGTCTGTAGGCCACCTTACTTCCTTCGTATCAGCAACTCTGCCGTTCTGCCTCAGTCTTTAAAGCTGGCCACAGTTCCGTTCAGGCCACTGTTCGGACAGGTCAAACCCCTCTAGGCAAAAGCTGAGCCACAGGGTTTAGTCCTTGGCCTTTTGCTGTCTTGCCGAGGCTTTCTCTGCTCACCAGCTTCCTTCTGCCTCAGGGAGATCTGGCCATTGGTCTACCAGAACTTTCTCCAGCAGGATTCTCGGAGCTCTCTCATATCGGGGGCCCTTAGCACGCACCTCTCTGGGCTCATCCACTTGTCCTTAAATAGGATCACTCCTTGTTCCACCTGCTTCAGCTTAATTTGGGCTCTGCACACTTAGCAGTTGAAAGCAATGCCAGGTCATAAAGTCTTTCCTTGTTTCACCTGGCTTCAACCTTGTTTTTCAGTCCAAAGAGACTCCCCTCATTTCACCTGACTTCATCCATAAGCTGATAAGCTAATTGCTCACAGCAGTTGATCTTCATGCCCCGAATTAAGAGACTGTATCAGAAACTTAGGTATTCACTAAATCTAACTTATATTAACCTATCAGCCCCCACAGTATGATATGTGAGGACCCACCTCATCTGAGGAGAAGGAGAGTACCAAGTAGAGGAACAAGGAGGGAGGGAGGAAGGGAGGGAGGGAGGATGCGAGGGAGGGAAGGAGAGAGGGAGGGAAGGAGAGATGAAGGGAGGGGCCAAGAGGGGAGGAGGGAGGAAACTATGTTCTAGAAATAAATAATACTATTTTAAGAAAAGAATTAATAAGCTTAAAAATATAATAAAAATACAATATAAAATTTTCAAACTATAATTTACCTTACTGGCATGAAAAGAAAATGGCCTTAATTTCAGATTAGAATGTTAGACTGCAGGTGGCTACAGAGATTACACAAACTTGATAGCAGCTTAAAAGTTTTTTTTTTGTTTTTTGGTTTTTTTTTTTTGTAGAGGTATAGGCTATTTCCATGGTTTGGCATTAAAAAAGCAGGTAACAGGTTTAAAACACTGTAAATAAATTAAAGGTGACAGCTGTTCAACCTGGTTTTACAAACCTCCAAGAGTTGAAAAAACTTAGAGCTAAGGTAAAATAATGCATGGTGTTAGCCCATGCCTTTACCTCCAGCAGAGACAGGAGGATCACTATAGAGTTAGTTGTCTTATAAATTCTAGAGTTACAAGAAACAGGGTGGTGATGGTGCACACCCTTAGTCACATCATTGGGGAAGAATACACCCTTAATCCCAACACACTAGACACAGAAACAGGCAGATCTCAGAGCTCAAGGCCACCTGATACAAAACAAGCTCTAAACAGAGAAAAACTTTGATCCAGGGGTGGAGGAGCACATCTTTAATCCCATCAGTTGGAAACCACATGTCTTTGATCCCAAAACTTAGAATGCAGAGACAGGCACATAGGATTTGGAAAGATTTAAGTTTAAAAGCTACTTACAAAGGGCAGGCTGCAATTCAAACAAATTGTCCTTTGAGATCTCAAAATATATACACTAAAGCTTTGTTTAGCTCCAAAATATCAAAATAATTTCTTCTTTAATCCGGATTGAAAGGTAATACTTTATATATTATCAAAAAAACCAAATTTGCTCCAGGAAAAATATTACCTGACCCCCCCAAAAAAAGGTAATTGTCCCAGAGTTAGGATTAGGGCAGGGCTCTGTTCTTATCTTT
>CAJQZJ010000271.1:818493-840659 GCA_907164525.1 Lophiomys imhausi | reverse complement strand
AAAAAAAAAAAAAGAAGGGAAGAGGATGGTGGGGCTGAGGGGGAGGAGGGTGGAAGGGTGGGACTGGAGGGGGGAGTAGGGAGGGGATTGTGATTGAGATGTAACTTGAAGAAATAAAAAATAAATTATTAAAAAAAAAAACTAACCATCGCAAACTATAACCTGGAACTAAATAAACTTTTTCTCCCTTACATTGTTTCTGCTAAGGAATTTTATCACAGCAACAGGAAGATAAGACACTCAGACTCTATTAACTACCTACAGTTACTCATGGAGGAATGGGGCCCCTTCCAACCATGATGACATGTCTATGGTCCTAGTCTTGTGTGGATAACCACAGGATGGTGTGTCCAGAATACAGTGTTTCACCACACAGTTCTCAGTTCTCTAGATCACACGTTCTTTCTGCACCTTCTTCTACAATCATCCCCTGTTCTATTTAGGATAGACCACTCAACAGGCACTTATTGTCATTACTTTGACCTGTTATAAGTCTCTACCGTTACTGATGCCAGCTTCCAAGAGAAGTTTCTCTGACAAGGTTTCGAGCAGCACTAATCTAGGAGTATATCCATAAATATTTAGAAGAGAGTTTAATCATATATTTATTTAATAAAATGTCAGTGGTAGGTTACCCCTCTTCTTAGAGCCTATGATATCCCCAGCCATGGGCTTTGACCAGGTTTATGGTAGCATAATGATTTTCCCCCGTGGAGAAGTTCTCAAATACAATTGGAAAGTGGTTGATTATTTCCATAATAGCTGTGCCACTATTGCATAAGTGGTATATCTTACCTAACATGATAGCAGTATAACATGCACTGTTTATATCTTGCTAAGACTGTTGATGACTCTTAATCTCCAGAAGCCTGCATGGTACCTTCTGGCACTCTGAAATCTAAGCAGCAGAGAAAGTTTTCAGATCGATTCTAGCTTAATTTCTCTATGTCCTATAACCAAACTATGTGGTGTCTCCAGTAATAAGGTCTTTTCATCTATTCCTGGTAGGCAACAAGAACACTACCAATATCTTATTTGCTGGATCTCTGTGCCCTTCTTGGTGAGCAACTCATAGGGATCTATCCTATATCTGGCAGTAGGATTTTTGTTTGATAACACATGGCTTCTGGGAATGGCATTATCCATTGTTGCAGGGAGCTTCCATTTAGATACTTTTTCTTTTTATAACTTTATTTTTAATCAGCTTGAAAAATAGTAGGCTTCCATAGTATTTTTTCATATGTTTGTAGTTTTGTTAACCCCTCCCATACACTCTTCTCCATCCTGCACCTTGTCTCTGCTTAAACCTTTCTATCTCTGGTAGCCTCCCTTCTACTTTAATATTACTTATGTGCTATTATACCACCATCTTTTAATGCCCTCCTTTCAACTCATGACCTTTCCTAGATTCCTTGCCTCTATGGACATTCATTCCAATTTTGACATACAAATCTAAAAAGTTAAAGCCAGGATCTGCCTGTGTATGAGCGAGAAAATGCAGTGTTCATCTTCTGGGACTTGGGTTACTTGACTCAGTATAATATTTTTCACTTCCATTCATTTTCCTCTAAGTTTTATAATTTCATTTTTTTCTTAAATTCTGTTATTTGTACCATATATTCATTATCCACTTATCAACTGGCAGCTACCTAGGCTGATTGCATATCCTAGTTATTGTGAACACAGTTGCAATTAACATGGATAAGCATGTGCTTCTGTCACAGTGTGTAGAGTCCTTTGAATATATGCCCAGAAGTGGTACAACAGCATCATACCATCATACAGCATTTCTATTTTTACTTTTTGGAGGAACCTACATGCTGACTTCCACAGTCACGACAGCAGTTTGCATGCCCACCAACAGTGAGTAAGGTTCCTCTTTCTCCATATTCTTACTAGCATCCGTTGCCATTTGTTTTCTCAATGATAACCCTTCTGACTGAGATAAGATGAGACCTCAAAATAGTTTTGATGTGTATTTCTCTGAGGGCTAGGAATGTTGAATATATTAGAAAAATATTTCATGATTATTTGTTTTTCTTCTGAAAGTTCCATAACACATTTTTAATTATTTTTTCTTGATGTTTAGATTTTTGGTCCTTTATACACATTAGATGTGAATTTTATGATGGAAAAAGAGCTGGCAAAGATTTTCTATTGCTCTGTAGACTGTCTCCTGACTCAATTAACTGTGCCCTTTGCTATACAGAAGCTCTAATTCCATGTCTTATTTCCTGAGTGACTGGATTCCTGTTCAGAAAGTCCTCACCTATGTCTCTGTCTTGGAGTGTTGTTCCTGTTTGCTTTTCTAGCAACTTCAAAGTTAAAAATGTTGTTTTTCTCTTGTGCAGTTTATTTGGTGGGATTGGGCCACATCTAGAAGATGCTGGACCTCTTGGGAGTGAATCATGGTTTCCAATCTTGTGAGGCATGGCTTGTGTGGCACTGCAGACAAGGGACTGTGGAAGCTTTGTCATGGAATTGTGGAAATGCTTAGCAGCTGACCTGTAGGATGTGCTGGCTCATCTCCCTTCCACATTTATGCTCTGTATGGAATGTATGCATAATATAACCCAATATTACTGCATAGCCATTAGACATGGTCAGTTTGCAGAAACCCAAGGAATTTGTTATGCATGTTTTTGTGGGAGTTGTAGTGCAGCCAACTGCCAAAGTTCTTCACACAGTCTGACCTCAAATTCATGGAGACCTTCCTCTATTAACTGCTGAGATTAAAGATGTGTGACACCATACCTGTCTGTCCTACCCCACCCCCACCACACAGGAGACCTCTTTTTTCATCTTCTTCAGCTGCAACAGAAAGTATCAAAAGCAGGACTTGGAGGCACATCGTCATGTATAAAGAACCACAGAACAGAGCCATGTTGTATTTCTAGGCTAGCAGGCATCATTTTATCACTTTGTATTCCTGAAGTATGTCTGAGATCTTCATCGTGCTATCTTTTCTTTGTCCACCACCTGCAAAAAAAATGAGTTTCAGGTCTTATATCCACTTCTTTGAACCATTTGGAGTTATGTGGTGGGGTTAGTGATAGCATTTAGCAACATAGGGATCTTGGAATAGCAGAAGCCTGGCCTCTCAGGTAAAAGATTTATGTCTGGATGTGGTGTGCCTTTTAACCCCACCAAGAGCAAATGATGTCATTGATCACACATTGTTGTGGAGGGGGTGCCTTTGAAACCCCTCCAGGAACTATGGCAATGAAATGCCAGAATTCACACTGAGATCATTGCAACACATTATGACACAAGGGATTTAAAATCGAAAGCCCACATGACTTCACTCTCCTTCCTCCTTGTCTCTCTCTGCTGACACATGTCGAGACTTCACCAGGTTCTGCTATTCATCACCATTTCATGCTGACCTGCTGGGGAATCCTCGCTCATGGATAAAGTAAAGGCAGACCTTCCCTGGTGCTCCAGAACACTGGAAAGGAAAAATATCTCAGAACTTCAGAGCATCAGAGCAGCCAAAACATCAGAACTGAGCCCCCAGAGACAGAACATCACCAGATTGGTGAGCAAGTGGCAGAGTTGGAAATGATTTGAAGGGGCTTCCATTCGTGAATTATTTGGGCCTAGGACCATGGAGACAAGTCTTGACTGATTAAAAGATCACTCTACTTCAGAGGTCAGAAAAATTAAATATATAAACTGTTCTTAATATCTGACAAGTAAGATTCATAGACTTTAAGATTAAAAGATTTATTGAAAACCAGCCCATCTGTATGCACCCACACCAAGAGAATTAACCTGAAAGAATATCCTTTCAGGAAACTTTAAGTTAGTGTTAAGTGTTTGTTTTATAGGTATTAGGGTGTTTTAGATATTAGGTTTTAGAATTAGGGTTTGGGTTTTAGGATTTAGAAACTTTATAGGTAATTGTTTAATATTAATAAACATATATAAGTATAAATAATAATTTACTGTTACAGAGTTATGTTTTGTGCAGCATAATAGAATAGGATCAAGTTACATTCTTGTACTCATAGATGCTCAGTTTTTCCAATGCCATCTGTTGTAGAAACTCATTTCCCTTCAGGAATGCTTTGGGTGATTATAAAAAATTATATTAGACCAGCAGAATTGTCAGTGGCCTAGAGGAAAAGTCACCGGGGTTTAAGGGGAGGCCGATGGACCAGGATTGCTTTGATTGGTGGTTTATAGGTCTCTGGGGCCCTTTCCCCAATTATTATTTTTTTTGTTTTTTCCCCAATTATTAAACATACCAAGACCTTTTAGTGTTTCAGTGCTTAGCCCTTAGCTGGGCAGACTCTCAACTAGCTGATCTGAGTTAACCTGGACCACTTAATCCCACACAGCCATGTGGCCTGTTGTTACTTTCCAGAGCTCTCAAGCACTTCTGTCTGCTTTCGTGTCTTCTGGCGAAAGAGAGACTCCTGTGTGTAAAACCCAGGGTTCCTGTTTCCATCTCAGGAAGTCCAACCTTCCTATACTCTTTCTGGCCACCAGTGACTTTTATTAACCAATCAAGAGAATGCCTCAGAATGGGCAGTAACCAGATCTCAGCATTGAAATCAGCCCTTTAGAACCAAAATATTAGATCTTCCTCCAACAGTATACCATTATAGATAGCACTCCCTGTCAAATGGAAACAAAAATCTAATCCATCAATATCCATAGTTCTAGGAAAGTCTCTAAATGTACTAACATTGCTTTTTGCTTCTGAAGTTTCACTTCTGGATAACTCTTCTAGTTACTTGAAATATGCCAACCCAGAACATGGTTTTGTGCTTAAAAATTCACCCTGAAAAAGGCTGAGGATTTCACTGGGATCGTGAACACCTACTATAGTTCCCTGAGAGATAATAAACACTTTTTGTTGGCTTGAATTTGTGTCCAAGCAGCCTTCTCTAGTGGATACCTCACAACTGGTCCTGGCCCTGGAATGTTGTCAATATACCACGAATCACACCATTAACAAAAACTGACTCTCCTATTTCCAGCAGCAATTAAATACCAATAGCTCCTCAACTAGGAGTGGGTCTTCATGCCCAGTTCCCCTCTTCTATGCTGGGATTTAGTCTGGCTTGAGCTGGTGATGGTCTTTTGCATGCTGTCTCTATCCCTGTGAGTTCATGTGCACATTTGTCCTGTTATATCTGGGAAACACTGTTATCTTGAAGTCATCTACCACCTCTGGCTCTTATGCTCTTTTTGCCCCTTCTCCCATGTAGATCTCTGAGCCTTTAGGGGAGGGATGTAATATGAATTTCCTGTTTAGGGCTGAGTGCTCAGAAGTCTCTTATTCTCTGCTCATTGGCCAGTTGTGAGTCTCTGTACCAATGGTCATCTGTTCCAAAAAGCTCCCGAGGCTGGAGAGATGCCTCGGCATTGAAGGGTACTTGTTCTTGCTCAGATTTGATTCCCAGCATTCACATGCTGTCTCACAATTGTTAGTAACTCCAGTTTCTTGGGATCCAATGCCTTCTTCTATCCTCTGAAGGGACTGTACGCACATTGTATACATAGGTACACACAGGCAAAACACACCTAACAATAAAAACAGATACTTTTTTAAAAAATAAGAAAAAGCTTCTCTGATGAAGATTGAATAGTACACTGGCTCCTCCTCCTGCTTCTTCTTCTTAAGATTTAGTAGGGAGTTTCTAATGAGATCACAGTTCAGAACAGTGTCTGCTCTTTGAACTACAATAATGAATATTCTTAGTTACTATGAGCCATGAATGAAACTAGCTGATTCTTATTCTTAGTAATAAAGGGAATTAAAACTTTTACTGTTGGGGCTCTGAAGAAAGTGCTGTGTTCTACTGAGATTGTAAAAATGATAAATATTATATGAATAATATTAAAAACAGCTTCCTCTATGTGGGTGGACTATTGATTTACTTGCTATTTCTTGCTTTTTTATATATGTATTCAGAAATAGAGTATTAATTTATAATAAACTTTGAGAAATACAATTTGAGCTACATATTATAGATAGAAATAATTATTTACTGTTTTAAGTAAACCATTCATATTATGGTTATTTCTTATGAATGGACACATGTTAATTAATTCATTTTTTCTGAGTGAGATCAATGGTACAGCTGAGATTGTAACAGGAAGGTATCCAGACCTCCAGTGCTGCAAGGTATGTTAAGCCTACCATGAAGTTTGTTTACATTTCTCTCTTCATTCTTCTTAAACAATCTAAATATAAAACCAATTCACACCCTTTAAGGAAAAAAAGGTGTCTGATATATCTGCTAATCTCTTTGTAAATCCCTGAGACCGATTCATGTGATTTCTGGCAGTTATAAGGGATTAGCTCTTTCCTATTTTACGACTAGCCTTTCTCCTCCCACTGCAGAATGCTGATCTGGGAGTTCTCTGAGTTGTCCCCCTGCAGACCCAGTCCAGGCCAGTTCCAGCAGGCTTTCCTTCAGCCCAGTAGTGTCTGCCTTGCTGATGGACAGTGTAATCCCAAAGTCATGTCAAGAACAGCTCATGGGATAAGACTGATGTTTCTGCTCTCTCACTTGCAGTGTCTCTTTGAGGGTTAAAAAGCATACAGTATGCTGCTGTTTTGTTCTAATGACAGTATCCTTTGCCTGACAGACACTTTTCAGTTTCATGAGGTCCCATTTATTGATTGTTGATCTTGGCACCTGAGCTATTAGGTGTTCTGTTCAGGAAGTTGTCACCTGTGCCAATGAGTTGAAGGCTTTTCCCCACTTTCTCTTCTGTTAGATTTAGTGTATCAGTTTTATGTTGAGATGTTTGATCCACTTGGACTTGAGTCTTATGCAATGTGATAGATAATGGGTCTGTTGAATTCTTCTACATGTAGACATTCAGTTAGACCAGAACCATTTGTTGGAGATGCTTTCCTTTTTCCATTGTGTGGTTTTGGCTTCTTTGTAAAAAAATCAAGTGACCATAGGTGTGTGAGTTTATTTCTGGGTCTTCAATTCAATTACATTTTCAGCCTGTCTGTTTCTATGCCAATACCATGCAGTTTTTATTATTATTGCTCTGTAGTACAGCTTGAAATCAAAGATGGTGATATCTCCAGAAGTTCTTTTATTGTATAGGATTGTTTTAGCTGTTCTGGGTTTTTTTTTTCTTTTTTCCATATGAAGTAGAGAATTGTTCTTTCAAGGTCTGTAAAGAATTGTGTTGGTAATTTTGTGTGTGTGTGTGTATTTTGATAGGAATTGCATTGAATCTGTATATTGCTCTTAGTAAGATGGCCTACAGATTGGGAAAAGATTTTATCAACCCCATATCTGACAGAGGGTTAATATAAAAAATATATAAAGAACTCAAAAAATTAAACAACAAGCCAAATAATCCAATTTTTTAAAATGAGGTACAGAGCTAAACAGAATTCACAACAGAAGAATCTCTAATGGTGAAGACACACTTGAAGAAATGCTCAACATCCTTAGTCATCAGGGAAATGCAAACCACAACAATTTTGAGATTCCATAAGAGTTCCATCAGAATGGTTAAGATCAAAAACTCAGGTGATAGCACATGCTGGTGAGGATGTGGACAAAGGGAACATTCCTCCCAGAGCTCCACCTAATGTTTGGCTGTGGGTCTCAGCATCTGTTTCAATCCACTGCAGGGTGGGGTCTATGAGAGGATGGTTATGCTAGGTTCCTGTCTTCTTTGGGTCTGTGGATTGTAGGATGGTTATTTGGGAGTCTTGTAGAAGAGTGAGAGGAAGAATAGGGGGATCTGGACAGGACAAGAACTACATATGAGGACCAACAGAATCAACCAGCTTAGGACCTGGGAGGCTCACTGAATCTGAAGCACCAACCAAAAAGCTTACATAGATTGGGCCTAGGGCCCCTACACATATGTAGCTGATAGGTAGCTTGCTCTTCATGCAGATCCCTTAGCAAGTGAAGTGGGAGTGGGGAGGCTGTCTCTGACATGGGCTCTGTTGCCTGTTCGAGAGACACTTTACCCTAGCTTGGCTGCCTTGTCTGGACTCAGTGAATGGAACAGGATGCTCTTAACCTTGATGCAACTGGATGAGGCTGGGTTGATAGGGAGGGGCTCCCCTCATCTGAGGAATAGGAGAGCAGGGAGAGGAGAAAGTAAAGGTGAGAGTGGATGGGAAGGAGGGTGGGGACTGTGATCAGGATGTAACTTGAGGGGGGGGAGAGGGGACACAGGCAAGTTAGAAAAAATATATATGCAGTAATTATGAGACTGTTTTCTGTCTCCATAGCAAATTATCATTGAATAAATTTGCACTTTCATAAGGAATTTCTAGACTGCCCTCAAAAGGTCTCCCCATGAGGACTTGGTGGTAGTTTGAGAACCCCATTGCTCCCATTTGCTTAGACATTCTTTTCATCATAAAAATCTATACTTTTCTGAGCTCTGCATCTCTCCAGTTCCCATTCATTCTTATCTTGCATTCATTTTAACTCTGGACTTAATTTAGAAAGTTAAAAGAAGTTAATTTCCTAGAGGAGAAACAGGCTAGAGCAGTGTTTCTCAAAGTGGCTCCTTTTATGCCTGCCTGGCAATGTGTTAAGAAAGACAGCAGTGCGGAGAGGTCTGCATGCACTTTGCCCAACTTACCGAATTGTACTTCACATACATAGCTGTAACTTTACATGTTACAGTTACAAGCTGACCAACCATACATGAGGGAGGTGTGTGTGTGTGTGTGTGTGTGTGTGGTGTCCTTACTCCCAATAAATACCTTTCTTCACCTTCTGTTTCTGTCCATGGTGTTTGAGGTTTTTCTGCTGCCACCTATTGTGCTCCAGATTTTTCCTACCATTTAATGCTTTAAATGGAAGAGAAAACCCAGTCAAACCCCGGGGATGAAACTGCAATTTAATTATCAGTTGTATTTATCAATAAGTATAAATTGTAAGATTAGGCTGGCAGAGCAGCCGGCAGCCTGGCCCGACTTAACTGGCCTGACTTTTCCTGGGGAAAAGGCCCTGGACCAAGGGTGGCCTTCATCACCTGTAACCTGAACTCTGTTAACTAATATAAGTTGTTATATTAGGCTAGTAGAATTACTGGCGGCTTGGTGGGAGATTCACCAGAGTTCCGCAGGAGGCCAATGTCCCTGGATTGCTTGGACTGGCAGCTTATAAGCCACTGTGGTCCTTTCCCCAATAATTAAATACACCAAGACCTTTTAATGTTTAACCTTAGCTGGGCAGACTTTCAATTAGGTAATCTAAATTAACCCGGACCACCTAATCCCAAATCACCATGTGCCTGTTATTACCTTCCAGAGTTCTCAAACACGTCTACCTGCTTCCATGTCTCCTGGCAGAAAGAGAGATTCTTCTGTGTAAAATGCAGGGTTCATGTTCTAATCTCAGGAAGTCCCGCCTTCCTATACTCTTTATGCCCAGTTAATTGGCCATCAGTGACTTTCATTAATCAATCAGGAGAATGCCTCAGAAGGGGTGGTAACCAGATCTCAGCATTGAAATCAGCCTATCAGAAGAAATGTTATTAGACCTGCCCTAACACGGAGACAAATGGATGCTACCTAGCCCCTCCCTACTTCTGCCCTGATTTCCAGAACCTCTTCATTTGTTATCCAACTCTCTGCTCTATTTTTACTTTTAGAAATACCCCATAAATAGAATTATATAGTATGTCACCTCCTCCTTTAATCAACATAATGGCCTTAGGGTGGACCCAGGTTATATTTATCAATAATTTGCTCTTTTTTTAATTGTTGAATAATAATAGTTTATTGTATGTATGGATGTGCCTGTTTCCCTAACTGTTCTTTTAAAGATATTATGGTGGTTTCAATAGTGTTTCTAAATATTCATGTACAGATTAATTTTTAACTGGAGTTTTCATTTCTCTGGGATTGATACCCTGGAGTATGGTTGCTGGGTCATTTGGCTAAGAATGCTTTACATGGTAAGAAATGCTCAGTCTTTTCGGGTCACCATTTTACAGTTCAACAGCTGCACATATGCAGCAATCCAGGTTGCCAGGTTGTCTGTTAATTCTGACAGCATTTGGCTCTGTCATCATTTTTAATTTTAATTCTGGTTCATGTATGATTGCTTTTATTTCTTTTTTTTTAAAGATTTTATTTATTTATTATGTATACAATGTTCTGTCTGCATGTATGCCTGCAGGCCAGAAGAGGGAACCAGACTCCATTATAGATGGTTGAAAGCCACCATGTGGTTGCTGGGAATTGAACTCAGGACCTCTGGAAGAGCAGCCAGTGCTCTTAACCTCTGAGCCACCTCTCCAGCCCCATTATTGCTTTTCTTTAAGGGCTTGTACTGGTGATCAAAATCCCATGTGTTCACTTGCTGTCTATATATCCACTTCAATGAAATGTATGTGTTCTCAGATCATTTTCTATATGAGTTGTTTGATGATCTTTGTTGAGTTTTGAGAGGTAGTACTGTCTAGATCTGAATCTTTTGAGCATTATTTTTCTCCTACTTTGTAACCTTTCTTCATCCTTTTAATACAGCATTTCACAAAAACATGAGTCATATCTTTGGGGTTTTTTTTTAGGTTTTTCGAGACAGGGTTTCTCTATGTATCCATGGTTGTCTTGGACTCACATTGTAGACCAGGGTGGCCTTGAACTCACAGAGATCTGCCTGCCTCTGCCTTCTGAGTGCTGAGATTAAGGCGTGCGCCACCATGCCGGGCATATCTTTCTTGATTGGCTTATAACTGAAGAACTCTTATGATTTTCTAAGACTCCTAATGATTTTCTAGGTTCTCCTCCAGAAGTTGCATATGTTTATATTTAAATTTATGTTTAGACAGCTGGTCTAAGCTGAGAGCTTTGTGTAAAGATTCTTTCTTTCCAGTCTCGGATATCCAGTTACTCCTAATACCTATCTGATACTGGGTACAGGGGTGTACATGTTGAGTATGTTATAAATTTACATGTAAATGATCTTAAGGGACCATATGTAATAAGCAAGACTGTGCCCCTGCTGTTGTATTGCTTTTGTACCTGTGTGATGTTCCTTTCTCAGCTTGTTCCCTTACTCTATGTGACCTCTCTCCTGTGGTCCAGCCTGGTTAGTACACAGCTCCAGGAAGTCTTAGGATGGAGTAGGCTGACCCTAAGCACTTTAGATTTTTCTGAACTTTATTAATTACTATTTTAATTTCTTTATCTTTCCATACAAATTCCAGGATATAGTAAGCTTTCCAACTCTTCGAATTTTTTTCCTAGGATTTTGACAGGAATTGTGCTAAACTGTAAACTTTGGAAAAAGTGGAAATTCATTATCTGTAGTCAATGAATATTCCAGTTCTCTCTGTTCACTTTGACCTTAAATTTTATAGCCAATCTTTTGTAGATTTCAGCAACTAAATGCTGTAAATGTTGTTAAGCCTCCTGTCCACAGATTTATTTATGATGTTCATTGTACATGGTAATTTTTTTTTATTTTGCTTTCAGAATCCTCGTTGCAGATAGTTAAAAATACAGCTAGTTTTTAATTCTGATATTGTACCTAGTGTCTTCACTAAACAAGTTCCTGCTTTCTGTGGTTCTTTGTTTCTTGCACGTCATCTACAAACTGGAATAATTTTAATTTTTCTTTTTATCTATGTCTTATGTATCCATTTCTTGTGTGTGTGTGTTTGTGAATTGCTTCACTTGCTTTGATTTTGCTGCAGAGGAGTCATTTATTTCCTCTGTTTTCTTGAATGTAGTTAAACTCCTTGGGTTGGAGTTTTTCTTTTAGGGTCTTCTATAGGGCTGGAATTGTGGATAGATACTGTTTAACTTTGGTTTTGTCATGGAATATCTTGTTTTCTCCATCTATGATGACTGATAGTTTTGCTGGATATAGTATTCTGAGCTGGCATCTTTGATCTCTTATAGGCTCCATGACCTCTGCCCAGGCCCTTCTGGCTTTTAAATTCTCTGTTGAGAAGCCTGGTGTAATTCTAATAGGTCTGCCTTTATATGTTACTTGACCCTATCCCTTTCAACTTTTAATATTTTTTCTTTGTTCTGTATGTTTAGTGTTTTGATTATTATGTGACAGGAGGATTTTCTTGTTTGGTTCAGTCTATTTTGTATTCTGTATGTTTCTTGTACATTTATAGGCATCTCTTTCTTTAGGTTAGGGAAGTTTTGCCTACAATGTTGTTCAAGATATTTTCAGGGCCTTTGAGCTGGGCCTTTTCTCCTGTTCCTATTATTCTTAGGTTTGGTCTTTTCATAGTGTCACAAATTTCCTGGATGTTTCATTTTAGATACTTTTTGGATTTAGTATTTTCTTTGACCAATGTATCAATTTCTTCTTATATATCTTCTATGCCTGAGATTCTCTCTTCCATCTCTTGTATTCTGCTGATGATGCTTACGTCTGTAGTTCCTGCTCTTGTCCCTAGGATTTCCATCTCTAGGATTGTCTCAGATTGTGTTTTCTTTTTGTGTTTGTCTATTTCCGTTTTCAGGTCTTGCACAGTTTTATTCATTTCCTTCCCCCATTTGACTGTATTTTCCTGTATTTAATTTCTTTAAGGTATTTATTCATTTTCTTTACCTATGTGATTGTATTTAATGTCTTCACTAAACAAGTTCCTTCTTTCTGTGGTTCTTGGTTTCTTGCACGTCATCTACAAAGTGGAATAATTTTAATTTTTCTTTTTATCTATGTCGTATGTATCCATTTCTTGTGTGTGTGTGTGTGTGTGTGTGTGTGTGTGTGTGTGTGTAGCTTATATACATATTCATCTGGGCAGGTCCACATGGGTAAGGTGTCTGTAGAGGCCAGAAGTCACCCTTGTTTCATTCCTCAGGCGCTGTTCACTTTGATTTTTGAGACAGGGCTCTCACTGGCCTATGTCTTACCTATTAGCCTAGCCTGTCTGGTCTATGAGCCCTAGAATTGAGATTATAAGCATGTGCAATCACACCAGCCTCTTATATAGGGTCTGGGACTGAGTGTGCTTCTTCCTGCCCACTGGTTTACTGATTGAGTTATATAAAAAGCCTTAGAAATCCTTTTTATAATTTTTTTTTCTTTTTTGCTTTCAAAAGGATTTAATTCTTTTCATTTTTTAAGTTCAATTGTATTTATTGCTTCTATATGGAACCTTTTTAAAATTGAAAATATTTTTTTTCATACACTAGTTTCTGATTCTGTTTTCCTTTCCTCCAAATCCCCACAAACCTTCCACATTTTCCCAGACTCTCAACTCTATCTCCTTTCTCATTAGACAACAAAGAGGCATCTAAATTAATGATGATAATGATTAATAATAATATGAAATAATAATATAATATAATCAGAATAAGTCAAAACAAACAAAAATAAAGCCAAATAAAAACACAAGAAACAGATTCAGATGCTGTACTGGATAGTTTCAATGTTTCCTTGATATAAGTTAAAGTCATCAGAGAAGAGTGAACATCAATTGAGAAAATGCCTTCCTACGATTGAACTGTAGGCAAGCTTGTAGGGCATTTTCTTAACTAGTGATTGATGGAGAAGGGCCCAGTTCATTGTAAGTGTGACCATCTCTGGGCTGGTGGTCCTGGGTTCTATAAGAGGGCAGGCTGAGCAAGCCATGATGAGCAATCCAGTCAGCAGCACTCCTCCATGGCTTCTGCATCAGCTCCTGCCTCCAGGTTCCTGCCCTCTGTGAGTTCCTGTCCTGACTTCCTTTAGTGAGAAATAGTGACATGAAAGCATAAGCCTAGTAAACCCATTCCTTCCCAAGTTGCTTGGTCATTGTGTTTCATCACAGCAGTAGTAACCCTAAGACAGTTGCTGAGACAAGCACATATATACATACAGAAATCTACAAAAACAAATTTGGATATTATAATATATAAGCAAAATATCTCTTAGGAGAAAAATGCCCTGCCAAAGCATTATGAGACAAAACCAAAACAAAACATTAAAAATTACCATTGAGTTCATTTTTGTGTAGGCTGTCTACTGCTAGGCATGAGATCCACTCTTAAGTGTGGTTTGTATATCCAATGAGACATCCTTGGGAAAAAAAACTAAGTCATTCTTTGCAACATGTTGTTAATTAGAGATTCATTCTGAGTTAGAGATGGAGGGCCTGTGTCTACTTCCTCTCTCAGGACTGGGACTCCATTTAGCTTAGACCCTTGTGGACTCTGTACATGCTGCCACAGTCTCTGTGAGATCATATGACTGTCAGTAGTGTTGGGTCTAGATGGCCTTGTTTCCTTGATGTCCTCCATCTGCACTGGCTCTTACAATATTTCTGCGTCCTCTTCCACAGGATTACTTGGGCCCTGAGGGAAGGAATTTGATGGAGACATCCCATTTAGGACTGAGTGACCAAGGTCTCTCACTCTTTGCACATCGTCCAGTTGTGAGTCTCTATTTAGCCCCATCTATTGCAGGAAAAATTATCTCTAATGATGACTAAGCAAGATACCGACTATGAGTATAGCAGAGTGTTGTTAGGAGTCATTATTTTGCTATGTTCCTTTAGGACAGTGATTCTCCACCTGTGAATCATGACCTCTTTGAGAATTGTTCCACCCTTTGACAGAGGATGCATGTTAGATATCCTGTATATCAGATATTTATTTTATGATTCATAACAGTAGGAAAATTACAGTAATGAAGTAGAAACTAAAATAATTTTGTGGTTGGAGGTCACCACAACCTGAAGAACTGTATTAAAGGGTCACAGCATTAGGAAGGTTGAGAACCACCGTTTTAACAAAACAATAGTATTTGGCTTTTCCCTAGTATACTGACTGGTTTTGTGTCAACCTCACACAAGCTAGAGTTATCAGAGAGGAAGGAGCCTCAGTTGAGGAAATGCCTCCATGAGATCCAGCTGTAAGGCACTTTTCTCAATAAGTGATCAATGGGAGAAGGCCAATCCCATTGTGGGTGGTACTGTAACCGACCTTTTAAATTATTATTTAACATTTATTTATTTATTACTAAATTCACTTATAACAAACACCAACAATTTCTTAACTATTAATCCTATAAACTCTTACAACCCCTTTAACCTATCCACTAAACCTATTGATAATTATAACAACTACTTTCATAACCTTTTAGAATGATACAGTCTTTGGGGCAGGTCCTCAGTCGTCAGGAACATAGTCTTTGTTGTAGATTTTTTAACGCACTTAGCAGTTTTTTTTCTGGATCTCTCAGATGTAGGTTCGTCAGGGTAGTTGGTTATTGTAGTCTCATCTTAAATAAGGCTTCATGTTTTTTTTTCTGTGGGAGACCCCAGCCGTCTGCAGGCCAACTTACTTCTTTTGAATCAGGAACTCAGCTGCTCTGCCTCAGTCTTTAAAGCCAGGCACCGTTTCCTTTAGGCCACTGTTTGGACAGATCAAACCCCTCTAGGCAAAAGCTGAGCCACAGGGTCCAGTCCTTGGCCTTTTGTTGTCTTGCTCAGGCTTTCTTTGTTCACCGGCTTCTTTCTGTTTTAGGGAGAGAGCTGGCCATCAATGGCCAGCCCTTTTTTTAGCAGGACTCTTGGAGCTCTCTAGTATCAGGGGCCTCTTCTTCTTCTGGGCTCCATGTACTGTCCTTAAATAGGAGGAACTCTGTTTTAGCTTAATTTGGGCTGCGCCCACTTAGCAGCTGAAAACAATGTCAGGCCAGATACTTTGTTTCTTTAAGTCTATTGAGTCTTTCCTGTTTTTCCTGACTTCAACCTTGTTTTCAGTCTATTAAGTCTTTCCTGTTTTTCCTGACTTCATGTTTATAATGTTCTTCAGGCCCCGAATTAAGAGACAGTATCAGAAACTCCTATATATTTTCTAAATCTAATTTATCTAACTCCTACATGGTACCATTCCTGGTCTGCTGGTCCTGGGTTCTATAAGAAAGTAGGTTGAGCAAGCCAGGAGAAGCAAGCCAGGGGAAGCAAGCCAGTAAGCAGCACCCCTCCATGGCTTCTGCATCAACTCCTGCCTCCAGGATACTGCCTGTTTGGTTTCCTGTCCTGACTTCCTTCAATGATGAACTGTGCTGTGGAACTGTAAGCCAAATAAAACCTTTCCTCCCCAATTTGCTTTTTGGTTATGGTGTTTAGCTGTAGGTTTCTCCTGAGAAACCCTAACGAAGACACCTAGATCCATGGCCTATCTAGTTTCAGGTTCTCATGGGCAGTGTCAGCCATGGGTTCCATCTCATAAAATGGGTCTAAATTTCAATCGGGGAGTTGTTGGGTATTTCTACATTTTTTATGCCACTATCACATCAGCATATCTTGTAGCCAAGATATGACCTACTATGGTAGATCACAAGTTTATATCTCAGTTAGTATTTACCTTTCTCATAGGAGACTCTAGCTAGGCACCATTTTTACTTCCCAGTATTCAGTGACTTAATTAGGTGTTGTCTTCACCAATAGGACATTAGTATCAGTTTGTGAAGAGCAACCAATCGCCTTGGCAATAGCCTGGTTTGTTTGGGGATTTCTACCAGGGTCCCTTTGGTCAATAACTCAATCAGCTGTAGCCCATTCCCAGGACTGTGAGTTTTGCTGGGTGACCAGAGATGTTTAATTGGGACATTTTCTCCCCTGTTATTTGGTGATTCTATTTAGATCTCCTTCATGTGTGTATATATTTTAAGAAGCTCTAACTCTATCAGGTTGCCACATATCTCCTCAAATGACCCTTAGTTTTAGCTTTCCCTCCCCACATTCCCTCCTTTATCCCCTCTTTCTTCACCCTCATCATTTGGTCCTCCTGATCCTGTCTGCACTCTTACCCACCCCTGCTCTGTCCATCTGTAATTATCTATTCAATCTCCCATTTCTAGAAAGGGACTTCCCTCCACCCTAGTCTCTTACTCTATACCAAACCTCTGTGGTGGTATTGATCATAAACTGCTTATCAAACATTTAACACCTAATATTCACATATAAGCAAAGACATACATATTTGTCTTTTTAGGTCTGAATTACCTCGCTCAGGTTGATTTGTTTTTCCTAACTCCATCTGTTTAGCTGAAATTTTCAGGATTTTTTTCTTTTGGCATTGAGTAACATTCCATTTTTAAATGTGTCACATTTTCCTTATCCATTCATCCATAAATAGACATCTAGGCTGCTTCCAATTTCTGGCTATTATGAATAGTGTAGCAGTGAACACAGTCTCTGTAGTATGTAAATCCTTTGGGTATATGCTCAAGAATGGTACAACTGGACCTTCCTAGATTCCTAGGAACTGCCACACTGATTTTCATACTGACTGTATGAGTTTACACTCCCACAAGCAATGGATAAGTGATCCCCTGACCCTACATCCCTCATCCTTGTCAGCATGAGCTGACATTTGTTTTATTAACCTTGATAATTCCACTACTATAAAATAAAATCTTTTTTGTTTGTTTAATTGGTTGGTCTGTTTTTTTTTTTTTTTTTGAGACAGGGTTTCTCTGTTTAACAGAGCCCTAGTTGTCCTGGACTCACTTTGAAGACCAGGCTGGCCTCAAACTGACAGAGATCTGCTTGCCTCCAACTCCTGAGTGTTAAGATTAAAGGCATGCACCACCACACCCGGCTATAAAATGAAATCTTAAAGTAGTTTTGATTTGCCTTTAATAGGAGAGGCATCTACTCTTGTCAGGTAGTTATTTATTCTTGTGTGAGAGCAGATAGGCTAAGGATGTTCATCATTTCTTTAAATGTTTCTTAGCCATTTGTGCTTCCTTTTTTGAACATTTTCTGTTTAGATCTGTACCGGAAATGTTGAACCATCCCTATGTCTCTGGGATGAAATCAACTTGATCATGTTGAATCATGGTGGGTGATCTTTCCGATGTGTTCTTGGATTTGATTTGCAAGTATTTTATTGAGTATTTTTCAACTATCTTCATAAGGGAAAATAATCTGTAATTCTCTTTTGTTGTTGTTGGTTCTTTATGTGGTTTGGGTATCAAGGTAAATGTGACTTTATAAAGAAAAATAGGCAGTGTTCCTTTTGTTTCTATTTTGTGGAATAATTTGAGGAGTATTGGTGTCGATTCTTTTTTGAAGCTTTGGTAGAATTCTGTGCTAAAACCGTCTGGTTCTGGGATTTTTGTAGTTGGGAGACTTTTAATGACTGCTATTTCACTAGGGGTTTTAGGTCTGTTTAAATTGCTTATATGATTTTGTTTTTTTTTTTTGTTTGTTTGTTTGTTTTTTCTTTTTTTTTTTTCGAGACAGGGTTTCTCTGTGTAGCCCTGGTTGTCCTGGACTCACTTTGTAGACCAGGCTGGCCTCGAACTCACAAAGATCCGCCTGCCTCTGCCTCCCAAGTGCTGGGATTAAAGGCGTGCGCCACCACCGCCCGGCTGCTTATATGATTTTGATTTGTCTTTAGTAAGTAGAATGTATTGAGAAAATTATCCATTTCTTTTAGATTTTCAAATTTGGTGGTGTAGAGATTTTAAAAGTATTTCCTCATGGTTCTTTGACTTTTCTTAGTGTTTGTTATGGCCCTGTTTTTATGTCTAATTTTATTAACTTGAATCCTCTGTCATCATCTTTTAGTTAATTTGGCTAAGGGTTTATTAATCTCATGGATTTTTCTCAAAGAACAAATTCTGTGTTCCATTGATTCTTTGTTTTTGGTTTTGTTTTGTTTTTGAAGACAGGGTTTCGCTGTGCAGCTCTGGCTGTCTTGGACTCACTTTGTAGACCAGGCTGGCCTTGAACTCACAGAAATCCACCTGCCTATCCCTCCCAAATCCTGGGATTAATGGTGTGCACCACTGCACCCGACATCCAATGATTCTTTGTATTTGTTTTTTTCTATTTTATTGATTTCAGCCCAAGTTTATTTCTTACCATCTACCCTTTTTGATGTTCTCCATTTTGTTCTAGAACTTTCAGGTGTGACATTATGTTACTAACATGGAATCTCTCCATTTTTTTCATGTAGGCATATAGTGCTGTGAACTTGCCTCTTAGAACCACCTTTATTGTGTTCCATAGGTTTGGATAGGTTGTTTTAATTTTCCTTCTATTATAAAATGTTTTTTTATTCTTTCTTAATTTCTGACTTGACCCATATTTTATTCAGATTCCATGAGGTTTTAAGCTTTCTGCTGTTTCTGCTGTTGTTGGCATCCAACTTTAATACATGGTGGTCTGATAAGATGCAGGGTGTTACTGCAATTTTCTTGTATCTCTTGAGACTTGCTTTGTGTCTAAGTTTGTAGTCCATTTTGGAGAAAGTTCCATTAGCTGCTGAGAAATGGCATATTCTTTGGTATTTGGGTGAATATTATGTAATATCTGCTAGGTCCTTTTGATTTATGACATTATTTAGCTCCAGCATTGATCTGTTTAGATTTTGTCTGAATGCCTATCTATTGGTGAGCATGGCAAATATTGAAGTCATACACTATCAATGTGTGAGGGTCAATATTAGATTTTAACTGTAGCAGTGTTTCTTTTATGAACTTTTGTGCTACTGTGTTTGGTGCATAAACATTTAGAATTGCAGTATCCTTTTGGTGGATTTTCCCTTGGTGCACATGTATTGTGTTCCATATCTTTTTTGATTAATTTTGGTTTGAAGTCTAATTTGTCAGATATTAAAACAACTACACTGGCTTGTTCCTTGAGACTGTTTAACTGGACTTTCCTTTTATTTTGAAGTGATATCTATCCTTGATGTTAAGGTGTATTTCTTGGATGCAGCAGAAAGCACTTAGATGGGTAATATTTTTGAGTACAACATGCTCATGTCTTTTTATAGGGAAATTAAGACCATTGGTGTTGAGAGTTATCAGTGAATAGTGTTTGTTGGTTCCTGTTATTTTGTTGTTATGGTTTGGCTCTTCCCTTTCCCTCTTTTGATTTGGTGGTTGGAGTTATTTATTCCTTGTGTTTTCTTAGTTGTGGTTAACATCTTCAGGTTGATGTTTTCTTTTTAGCACCTTGTTTAGAGCTAAATTTGTAGATAGATATTGCTTAAATTAGGCTTTATCCTGGAATGTTTTTCTTTCTCCATCTATTGTGATTGAAAGTTTTGCTGGGTATAGTAGTCTGGGGTAGTATCTGCAATCTCTTAGAGTTTGTAGAACATCTGTCCATACCCCTCTGGCTTTTTGAGTCTGCATTGAGAAAACCAGGTACTATTCTAATGGGTCTGTGTTTATATGTTACTTGGTCTTTTTCCTTTTTAGCTTTCAATATTGTTTCTTTGTTCTGTATGTTTAGTGTCTTGACTATTGTGTATTGTGTGGAATTTTTTTTTAGTCCAGTCTACTTGGTGTTCTGTGGGCTTCTTGTACATTTATAGGAATCTCCTTCTTTAGGTTAGGAAATTTTCTTCTATGATTTTGTTGAAAATATTTTCTGTGCCTTTGACCAAGGCTTCTTCTCCTTCCTCCACTTCTTTTATTCGTAAACCAGACCCTTTCAGAGTGTCCCAACTTTCCTAGATGTTTTGTATCAAGAATGTTTTAGATTTAATATTTTCTTTGACTGAGCCATAAATTTCTTCTATCTTGTCTTCAATGCCTAAGATTCTCTCTTCCATCCCTTATTCTGTTGATGAAGCTCACTTCTAAGGTTTTTATCTTGACTTTCTAAATATTTCATTTTCAGTTTTCCCTCAGTTTGTGTTTTCTTTAGTGATCCATTTTTACTTTAAAGTCTTGAACTGTGTTCTTCATTTCATTCCACTGTTTGGATTTCCGTAGACTTCATTAATGGATTTATTAAAATACTCTTTAAGGTCCTTGAATATATTCATGAATAGGTATTTCAAAGTCCTTGTCTTGTGCTTCAGCTATATTGCATTTTTCAGTACCTATTATTATAGTAGGGTTGCTGAGCTTTAGTGGAGACATATTGTACTGGATGTTATTTATTGTGTTCTTATGCTAGTGTCTAGGCATCTAGGTTTGAATTTACTATAATTATAGGTGTTGATATCCTGTCTTTCGGGGTGGTGCTCCATTCCTTGGTTCCTGCTGTCCTCTCTGGATCTTAGGTGTGTGGTGGCTGTGGGTTACTTGATAGGGAGTACTTTTAAATCCCTGTGAGGTGTGGCTGCTGGGGATCCTGGGTAAAATGTATTTTTAGTATTAGACACTGACAGGAAGGAATGGGGATGGGCTTGGGGAGGGAGGATGAGAGGGTCCACAAGAAGGAAGAAAGCTGGATCTGCCAAGGATCTGGGTAAAATGTATTTTTAGTATTAGACACTGACAGGAAGGAATGGGGATGGGCTTGGGGAGGGAGGATGAGAGGGTCCACAAGAAGGAAGAAAGCTGGATCTGCCAAGGATCTGTGGACTCCCCAGGGAGAGGAGACATTGAGAGAAGATGAGTCCCTGCAGTTGGTCTGCTACTGGGATGGAGATGAGCTTGTAGAATTTGCACTGGAGGACAGGAAGGAAAGTGAAAATTGATTACATGATTCCTAACCCAACATGACTAGTGGTTTTCCAACTAGAGAGCGCATTTGGCCATTAGCACAAATGGATGGCATGGTGGGGTGAAACTGGATCTCAAGAAGTTCTGAGGTTTCTCCAGGGAATAGAGACAGAAAGGGACAACAGGATTCTGCAGGTGGTCTATTATCAGAGTGGGGATGAGACTGGGAATAGGCAATGGAGGACAGGCAAAATTTTTTTCTCTGTTTTTAATCGTGTGTGTGTGTGTGTGTGTGTGTGTGTGTGTGTGTGTGTGTGTGTGACTATATGCCATGTATGTGCAGATGCTCAAGGAAGTCAGAAGTATTGGGTCTCAGGAGCTGTAGATGGTATGAATCACTTGATGTGGGTGCTGGGAATCAAATTCAGGTCCCCTGGAAGAACAATACACACTGTTACCACTGAACCATCTCTCCCATCCTGATTAGAAATAATGTGTCTCATTGGACAGTCCTTAGATTAGGCTGACAACAGCATGTGGCAATTATCCTGCCTACCATGTACCAGATTATCAGGTGGATGAAGATAAAAGTCAGACCAGAGCTGACTTTTTAGATGTCCTGATGGGGTGGTGTTAAGCATTCTAAATGTTGATTGGTCCTGCTTGCTGTCTGTTACTTACTTTGTCTCTGATTGGTTAAATAAATGCTGAGGCCTAGAGACTGGGCAAAGATGGAGGTAGGCAGAACTAAGGTGGACAGGCTTTTGAGAAAGACAGAGAGAGAGAGAGAGAGAGAGAGAGAGAGAGAGAGAGAGAGAGAGA
>CAJQZJ010000271.1:804815-818483 GCA_907164525.1 Lophiomys imhausi | reverse complement strand
AGAGAGAGAGAGAGAGAGAGAGAGAGAGAGAGAGAGAGAGAGAGAGAGAAAGAGCATCTTGGGAGGAAGAAGCAAGGAGAAGCCTCGAGCAAACAAGGAGGACACACGCCATGGGATATATTAAAGAAGATCCTTCCACATGGCCTGGAACATCGACATAGCATGGATAGGGAAAAAGGACTTGAAAAGAAAAAGAAGGGGAATATGGATATATAATATAAAAATGATAAGATGTAAGGATAGATTATTGAATCCGCTCTGAAACTTAAAACAGTTGTTATTCTTCAAATAAGGTTATCTTTTGCTACATTGGTATAGAATTGTGTATATTGATAAAAATATTAATTTTGATAGAATTTTACAGTTTGCTTGTTCAAAGATGATAGAAAGATAGATTTATAAATAAATCAATAGATGTCTTCGAAACCCTCAGAAACATAAAGAAAATGACATTTAAAAATATTATTATTTTAAGAATTGTTTGACTTTAAGACAGTCAGCTCCTGACAGCTCCCATTTAACTTAAAAGAAAACAATGAGCATCAAAAAGAAATCTCTCATCAGGAGATAATTCCTACTGGACAAAAATTTTCCTGTTCTCTCAACAGACTATATACAGTCCAAAGATGGACCACAGCATAAATGCCGGTAAGTTGATGTCCTGATTCTGCAGAGACAGAATGGGAAAATCCTTATTTCCTGTTGCACAATTATGTCTGTGAGATATGCTTGGCCAGAAGGCTGAAGATGATGCTCCAATGGGACTGAAAGATATTTGGAACTGTCTAGGCAGCAAACTGTCATTTTTTTCTTTTTGGAAGCTGCTCTTCTGTGCTTTCTATTCACTCAAATAATAACTTTATCCCTTCTTATGTCTTGGATGGGGTTGAAGGCATAATAGCTATAAAATTTCAATTAAACTTGAGTTATTTACAATTTAAAAGGAAATATAGGATATGATAGAAAATATTTAGCTTCAGAACTTTAGATACACCAAGATAGATAGATCATTTTTTCTTCTACAAGATTGCCTTATACAAATAGACTAAACATTATATGTGTACCTTTTATATATGTTTTTTATTGTTTCATGTTTGTTCTTATTGTTTTTACTATATGAGTTAAAAAATTTAGCCTTGGGGCTGGAGAGATGGCTCAGAGGTTAAGAGCACTGACTGCTCTTCCAGAGGTTCTGAGTTCAATTCCCAGCAACCACATGGTGGCTCATAACAATCTATAATGAGATCTGGTGCCTTCTTCTGGCCTGTAGGCATACACGCAGACAGAACACTGTATACATAATAAAAAATTTAGCCTTTTTATTAGACAAAAGGGGGGAAATGATGGGGTGGTGTTAAGCATTCTAAATGTTGATTGGTCCTGCTCACTATCTGTAACTTTGTCCCTGATTGGTTAAATAAATGCTGAGGCCTAGAGATCGGGCAAAGATGGAGGTATGCAGAACTAAGGTGGGCAGGCTTTTGAGAGAGAGAGAGCATATTGGGAGGAAGAAGCAAGGAGAAGCCAGGAGCAAATAAGGAGGACACATGCCATGGGGTAGATTAAATAAGATCCTTCCACATGGCCTGGAACATTGACATAGTGTGGATAATAATAGACCAAAGAGACTATGTATATATGGGGTTATATTTGGGTAAGAGAATTATAAGCTAGCTTAGATGGGCTAGGATTGCACAACTCAGGCCTAGGCTTGTTAAAATCTACGTGTTGTCTGTGTGTTTATAGTGGAGAGTTAAGGATTAAACCATCAAACCAATTAAATACAATAGAAATATTGGTAGATAATTTAATTAGCCATTTTTTTCTACAATGTGCCTCTTGACATCTATATTACACTAACTGCAATGGTGATGGAAGATATTCTTGCTTACTCCTACACTTTAGGAGGTGAGTGTTCAGTCCTCTACCCTATGCATGTCTGTAGTAATGCTCTAGTTTCCTGTGAGTTTTTATCATGCATGTATGTGTGGGGTTTTGTAAAATACCTTTTTGGAATCAATTGATATCACTATGTGATTATTATTGTTTAGCATATTGTTAGGATAAATTGTTAATATTCTGATGGGCTTTTAAATATTAACTACACTTGCTTGCATCTCTGGATCAGCCTAACTTGGTCACAATGCATACTTTTTGGATGCCTTGCTGTATAAAAAAATTAATTAAATTGTGTTGGGTTGGGCGCCATTTATAGAAATAAATAGTTGAATTGTTTAACCATATTTAGATTATATTTAATTAGTTCGGTGGATAATCCTTAACCATCCATTATAAATGGGCACACAGACACCACGTTGGTCTTAACAAGCCCTGGCCTGAATTGAGCAATCTTGGCCCATCTAAGCTAGCTCTTAATTCTACTACCCAAATATGACCCCATATATAAATACATCCCCTTGGACTGCCATTCTCCACGATATGCCGATGTTCCTGGCCATGCGGAATGAGGTTCTTTTTTCTAACCCATGGTGTTTGTCTCCTTCCTGCTGTTCTTGGCTGGAATGAATTAATCCTCTGTCTAAAGCACAGGCTTCCTGTTCTAATCTCAGGAAGTCCCACCTTTTCTGTCTTTGCCCAATCTCAGGCCTCGGCATTTTATTTAACCAATCAGAGTCAATGTGAGTAACAGACAGCAAACAGGACCAATTAACATTTAGAATGCTTAACACTACGCCAACAATTCCCTCCTTTTGTCTTAAAAAAAGGCTAATTTTTTAACTCATATAGTAAAAATGATAAGAATAAATATGAAACAATCAAGAAAACCATATATAAAACTTATGCACATAATGGTTAGCCTATTTGTATCAGGCAATCTTGAAGAAGAAAAAAATAATCTATCTTGGTGTGTCTAAAGTTCTGAACATAAATAACTTCTTTAATATCCTATACTTATAAACCTAAAGATTTTACTTAGACTTCAAAATATCCTTTTAAATTCTAAACAACTCAAGTTCAATAGAAATTTTGTAACTATTATGCCTTCAACCCCATCAAAGACATAAGAAGGGACAAAGTTATTTTTGAGTGAGTAGGAAGCATAGGATAGCAGCTTCCAAAAGGAAATATGACAGTATGCTGCCTAGACAGTCCCAAATACCTCTTGGTATCGTTGGAGCATCATCTTCAGCCTTCTGGCCAAGCATTTTTCACAGACTAAATTGTGCAGCAGGAAAGAAGGATTTTCCCATTCTGTCTCTGCAGAATCAGGACATCGACTTACCTGCATTTAAGGTCTGGTCCACCTTTGGACTTCATATAGTCTGTTGAGAGAGCAGGGGCATTTTTGCCCAATAGGAATTATCTTCTGATGGGAGAGTTCTTTTTGAGGAATTATCTCCTGATGCGAGATTTCTTTTTGATGCTCATTGTCTTCTTCTAAGTCAAATGGGAGCTGTCAGGAGCTGACTGTCTTAAGTCAAACAATTCTTTTTTTTTTTTTTTTTGGTTTTTCGAGACAGGGTTTCTCTGAATATCTCTGGCTGTCCTGGACTCGCTTTGTAGACCAGGCTGGCCTCGAACTCACAAAGATCCGCCTGCCTCTGCCTCCCAAGTGCTGGGATTAAAGGCATGCGCCACCACCGCCCGGCCAAACAATTCTTAAAATAATAAAAAACATCTTTAAATACCATTTTCTGTATGCCTCTGAGGGTTTTGAAGACATCTATCGATTTATTTATAAATCTATCTGTCATCTATCTTCTATCTATGAACAAACTGTATATTTTAAACTATTTACTATCTGTTTAACCTATTAAGTCTATTTTGTGATAAATTAAGACTAGTGTTTGACATTACCAGAAGTTCAACTGGACAGTCAACTTGCATTATCCAGACTCCTAAATTGATTGCACTAACAACCCATAAAAGGATTGGAAGTAAACCTGTACTCTTAAATGATTTGTGTAGGCACAATATCTCATATAAGAGTTGAAATATACATATTATGTGTCAAAATATAAAATTCTATACCAATTAATCAAATTTTAACCTTATTTTTGTATCAATATACAAAATTCTATATCAATGTATCAAAAGATAACCTTATTTGAGGAATAACAATAGTTTTGAGTTTCAGAGCAGATTCAATAATCTATCCTTACATCTTATCATTTCTATAATTATATACATATATCCCCCTCTTTTTCTTTTCAACTCTTTTACCCCTATATAAGAGAGAAAGTATAGAGAAAACAAAGAAATCCCTGAGCCTAACCTCCTACACCTTGCTTAACAAGACCATACAACAATTTGTAACCATTCCCCCTAAACAACATCCACCATCCACCCCACTTTTTGGGAATGGGGCATCGCTCTCTTAAAACTTCTTCCTGCTGAGTTGGGATTCAGAAAACCTGTTTGGGGGCCCAAATAAAATGGGAAAAAATGGCTAATCAATTTAATAGTAACACTTGTTGTCCAGTCTCTATATGCTCAACAATTTGAATGTCCTGAGCAGTTTGTAGTTCGAAGCTTGACTTTGGGTAGGAAAGTTCAGGGCTTTATTGAAGCCTGTCTGGAACAGTCTTTGAGGCTGGGCCATCTCAGCAAGCTGTTTGAAGTTGATCTGGATGCAGATTTTGGAGGAAACAGCTATTGAGGCAGTCTGTAAGGCTGGATCACTTGGGTTACTTGTCTTGTCTTCTTTGGACTCAGGTTCCGTTTTTCTGAAAATATATAATTTCTCACAAGTAACATATAGTTCTGCAGTTACCAAAATGTCTTGAATGTGCAGGATGCACAAGTCAATTAAGGAATATTTTCTGTTCTTTGAACAGAAGAAAGACATTTGTAAATCTCCATTCACGCCATATAAAAACATGGCATGTAATAGTATTACACATATATGGTATATATAATGTATTTTAAATTGAAAATACAGCATAAGACTGTATGGAGTTTAAGTATTCTCCACTACAGTTGATATAAATTTATTAATTGATTAAAACAGGTTTATTCTGTGTTGTTCTGGCTTTTTGTAGATTAGGTTGGCCTCAAACTCAAAAGAAATGTATCTGACTCTGTCTTTGTCTCCCATGTTTTGGGAACAAAGGTATGCATTTACATATTTTCTTCTTTCCTTTTCTCCTTTGGAGATTTAATTTCTATGTGGATATATCTATCCTTATTGAGACAGGGTTTCTCTTTGTAGCTTGGGCTGCCTTGATTTGTCTGTAGAGCTCTGTAGATTTAGATTGGCCTCAAACACACAAGGAACCTGTTTTTTTCTTGACTCCCAAGTTTTGAGATCAAGGTATGAATTTAAATAATTGAATTACCCTTATTAAACAATAACATTATTTAAACCATTTTGTATTAATTTGGGTTCCAATTCTCCCATGGAAGCTTCATTCTTCAGGAGATTGGTGTACAATAACATGATATGCTATTTTATGTTAGCTTCTCTTGACTGTTGGCTGTGGGAGGCATGCTGTTTGCATGTTCTTCCATAGCCTAACTCTGGGTCCTAACATTGGTTAACAGAATATATCTCTTTCTCTCTCTCTCCTTCCCCCCTTCCCCCACCCGGAGACAGGATTTCTCTGTGTATCCTTGTCCTGGACTCACTTTGCACACCAGGCTGGCCTTGAACTCACAGAGTTTAGCCTGCTTCTGCCTTCAAAGTTCTGGGATTAAAGGGTGCACCTTCACGCTCAGAGATTAACATACCTCTTTTAGGGGCAAAATGCCTCTTGAAACCAGTTCTCCAGTGGGAGTCCCATACCTATGGAGACCGGCTTGTAACTTTTTTCTCTGTATGTACATTTAAGATTATGTGTATTTATCCATTAGATCAGTAAGGATATTATTATACTTAACATCAAGGAAAAAATGTGTCATTTTTGAATTCTAGACTGTCTTTAGTAAGCAGCTTTATCCTCTCAGCAGTGTCCCCACCCTGCCTTCATTGTTTAAACCAGGCTGGTCTAGAATCCAGAGATCTGCTTGTTTCTTCCTCTAGTGTGATGGGATTAAGGGATTAAGGGTGTGTGCCAGTACCACCCTGCTCAAATATTTCACTTAAATCCCAGATTTAAGTAACTCTGTAACACAAAGAGCAACTTTAAACTGTAGTGACAATTCGAAATTTGCCCCAAATCTTTAAAAATCTCATGTTTTATCAATGTCAAACAAGAAGAATATCTTTTCTACCTCTGGATATAGGAAAATCAAAGACATCTAAACAAAAATCAAGCAAAGAAACAACATTCCAAAAGCCTTGGCATGTCTAACCATGCCATTCCATGCTGTAATTAAAGCTTTGTTCATTACTTCTTGGATTCTAGTTTTGGCTGCATTTCATTGGCAGGCCTATACCAGAAACTCCTGATAGTCACCTAGTACCCAGGGAGCTCTTAGCTCCAGCTGCCATCAATTTTGTATTATCTATGGGGAGGGGAGAAGAAGGGCCTCCCTCCTTCCTTCACTATCAGTGTTGGAAATTTAGCATGCATCTGTAAATTCCTTCCTTTAAGACTATCCTAGTATGAACTTTCTCAAAAAAGATACACAGAATCACAATTGTCAGGGTAAAAAACATTTGCATGCAAAGAGAAACAAACTCAATTGGAATCCAAATGTATTGAGGCATTATGAATTCCTCCATTTTTAATCTAGAAGGCTAATTCTACTCTCAAATTCTGTTTAGAAGGCTGCCGGTTTTTTAGTACATAGGGAGAGCTAAACTTTAGCTCTCCGCCTTTGCTGCAAGGCAACAGCTTTTGTTAAGGTAGCTGCACCTTTGAAATGCATTTGAGTTCAGTTCCCCGCTCTTTGGCTAGGAAACCAGCTTTCATCCAGGCCTTCTCACACTGTAAGCATGGATTCTAATTGCCCTAGTTGGACGCCATATATAAAAAAAATAATTAAATTGTGTTGGGTTGGGTGCCATTTGTTGAAATAAATAGTTAAATTGTTTAACCATATTTAGATTATATTTAATTAGTTTGGAGGCTAATCCTTAACCATCCATTATAAATGGGCACACAGACACCACATTGATCTTAACAAGCCCTGGCCTGAATTGAGCAATCTTGGCCCATCTAAGCTAGCTCTTAATTCTACTACCCAAATATGACCCCATATATAAATACATCCCCTTGGACTGCCATTCTCCATGATATGCCGATGTTCCTGGCCATGTGGAATGAGGTTCTTTTTTCTAACCCATGGTGTTTGTCTCCTTCCTGCTGTTCTTGGCTGGAATGAATTAATCCACTGTCTAAAGCACAGGCTTCCTGTTCTAATCTCAGGAAGTCCCACCTTTTCTGTCTTTGCCCAATCTCAGGCCTCGGCATTGTATTTAACCAATCAGAGTCAATGTAAGTAACAGACAACAAACAGGACCAATTAACATTTAGAATGCTTAACACTATGACAACCTTGCTGAATTATTTTTGTTAACACCTTGTTAAGCATAGAGTGCTCACAGATAAACACTGGAGAAACCAGGAATATTAATCTCACAGAGTTGTTTCATTAGTGGAGGAAATGTAAACCTGTTTTCCACCCAGAGGGCTGGGAGTGGATGTTGTTAAAACCTGGTGATCTTTGATATCTGTGAGGCCAGGCCTAACTCAAATCCCCAAGAATGTTTATCCCAGCCTCTTCCTCCCTACACCTTTCTCTTTAGCTTTGTTTCTCAGTCCATAAAACTCGTCTTCAGGAGTAATTTCACATTTATTTTATTGCCTGCTGACCTCTAAGTTATTTCTATCAAAGAACACACCAGATAGTAGGCCCTTAAGCTATAGAATCCATCTTCATGGTAGAGGTCACATGTAGTTTACAAAAGAGTTTCAATGTAGTCACATCTGAAGCTTTACTGTGTATGTCAGATTGGGATAGTTGTTATCAGGAAACTTTGTTTTCCTTTCAAAATTGTACTGGACTTAAATATTTATAAAGTAAACTGGCCTGATGTCAGACTCCAGAAGTTTGAACCAGGTAAGTTGTGTCAAACCAGGTTTCCTTACTATGTCATGTGGATCATTTCACTGCCCGTTGGGACCCTTGTGGGACCCTTGTGGTTCAGGCCTATAATCTTAGCCACTCAGAAAGCAGCTGCAGATGCCGATATAGAAGGCTGCAGATGCCAAGACAGATGGCTCATAGGTTTGAAAGAATGTAGTGGGATCCTGTCTCAAAAACCCAAACCAAAACCAAACCAAACCAAAAGGAACAACTAAGAAACTGTAAAAAACAAAGAAGCTTAAGAAGAATAGGAAGAAGAAAAAGATGGACATCCCTTTTGATGCTGGGCAGTGTTTCTTCATCATTTTTCCTACTCTTGAACTCTCCACTTAGGAATCAAGGTAATACTGGTTTTATTAGAGAATATGAACAGAGATTATTACTCTATTTCATCCAGGGTGACAAGTTCATTTGTCTAGAATTGCTCACAGCATTATCTTACTGTCCCTTCAATGTCTTCAGCATCTGTAGTGATATCTCTGAGTTCCTATTATTTATATTAAATTATTTTTCTCCTTTCCCAAGGTAAGCATTTACTGCAGTCAATTTCTTCCTTCACAATGATTTAGCTGCACCAGAGTTCAATGTGTATTTTTCAATCAGTTCAATGTGTTTTAATTTTGTTCCTTAAGACTTTCTATAAAATCCTATGGTGTAAGTGGTGACACTAGTCCCCTTTATATGGTCTTTAAGAATTATTACAATATGGCCAAGGAAATTGTTTATACTCAGAGAGAGATATGAAATTAGAAAATACATTACACTTGCATGTCCTAGGATGACACAGCTATGCAGGGACCTATGGGAAAGGCTCTGAAGCATAAGTCTCCACTAAGCAGGAAGGAAACAAAAGAGAGTGAGGAACCAAGGGCAGTTGTCTTTATTAGAGAGCAGAGCAGAGTATACAAGCATAGTGCATAGTGGGATCTTACTGATGATTCTCAATGTCATTAGGCTTTAGGAAAAGGTAATAATTTAAGGCAGAAGCCATCTTGATCATGCTGGTGATCTGGTCAGGGTATTTATCACTTATACTCACATTAAGGTATTAAGGAAAAGGAAGTTGAAGTAGTGTTTGGTTAATTCAATTGTTTAGTTTCTAGGTATTTGATTTCCCTGTTCTGTTTCTGTACTAAATCCTAGCTTAATTCCAGTATGTTCAGAGACACAGTATGTGGGCTTTCAGTTCTTTTACAAATTTAGGCCTATGCCATGAGAGGAAAGCCCCTGCCTCCTGACACTGCCTGGATGGCAGGAACCGGAAACTGGATGGCCCAGAAACCCAGGGTAGAACCAAACAGAAAAAAAAAAGTCAATGAAATGATAGTCTGCTATATTCATACATCAGTACCTAGCCCAATCATCATCAAAGAGGCTTCCTTGGGCCTCTGGTCAGAGCAGATAAAGAAACCCACACCCAAACATTAGACTGAGCTCAGGGAACCCTCACAGAAGATGAGGAAGAAGGATTGTAGGAGCCAGAGAGGTTGAGGACACCAGGAGAACATGGTCCACAGAATCAGCTAAGTAGGGCTCATTGGGGTTCACAGAGACTGAAGCAGCAACCATGGAGCCTACATGGTTCTGTTAGACCCTCTCTATATATATGCTCTGGTTGCTTAGCTTGGGGTTTTTGTTAGACTATGGGAATGGGGGTGTATCTCTGACTCTTTTGTCTGCTCTCCCTTTTCTTCCTACTGGGTTGCCTTGCCCAGCTTTCATATAAGAGTTTGTGCCTAGTCTTATTGCATCTTATTATGCCATGTGGTTGATATCCTTGGGAGGCCAGTTCTTTTGTGAAAGGAAATAGAGGATTGATGGATCTGGGGGACAGGGGAGGTGGGAGGGAACTGGAGGGAGTGGAGGGAGTAGAGGACAAAGTCAGGATATATAGAAAAGAAAAAAAATATTTTCTGGGACACAATATTGTTCATCTGGGTATGTTTCATTCACACTTACAAACCACACATGTTCTGCTACTGTAGGTAGATTGTCCTATTAATGTCAATGAAATCCTTTTGGATGGTCTGCTGTAGAGTCATTCTGTATCATTGAAAAGAGCCAGTTTCAAGGAGACAAGTTTGCCTTCATGTGCTCTTCTGGTAGTCTAATTATTAAAGCAATGGTCACTTTTATAGCCAGTGCTCATAGGTTTCATATTGAAGAGAGAAAATAGAATATCATAAACTTAATTACCAATTATTGAAACATACCACACTTGTAAGGGAGAGGAGGCTGACCTCCCTTACAGCCCTTACTTTAGAAAGTGAGTTATTGTCTTCAGTGGGATCATACTCTGACAATTGTGAGATTTTTGTCTAGACTCACCTTCTGCTACTAGGAAACAGATCCAGGCTTATTTGAGAGTAGCAGATGGGCAGCAATAATGCATGCTTCCTAAATGTGTCACCCTGAATCTAAATTCTCTTTCACTCATGTATTTCCTATCATCCCATTGGAGGAGTTCAGATGATGGAGGCATTCATATCTCCTCAAACGACTTTCATTTGAAACATATCTCATTCACAGGCATTGTTGCAGATGCTAGATCTTAAATATGTTTCTGGATGGTTAACAGACTTTGATACCTTTTTACACTTCTTTGCTAATATACTTTGAAATGCATATTTAAGGACTATTTGTAAACTGTTCTTCCAGATTTTCTGAGGAAATTAAAATGAAAATATTATTTTTATTGAGCATGAACTGTTCCCAACAAGGTAGTCCATGGTTCTTAGCTTGTAGCAGTGCTATTTTGGGAAGTTTAATAGCTGGGGCTCTCTTAGAGGAAGCAAATCACTGGGGGAAGGTCCTAGGGGGTATCTTTTCCTGGAACCTTTCTGTCTACAATAAGATGAAGACTCTTCTCTGTCACATGGTTGGGCTGATATGATATTCCTCCCAAGTACATGGTGCCTGTGACCCTGAGCCTGCCAGCAAAACAAATAATTCCTTCCATAAGTTCTCTCAAGTATTTTAGTCAATGTAATGCAATGCAAAAATAATTGATGTAATTTTATTAGTGATAAACTAATTTTAAATGAAACGAAAGTTAAAATAAATCTATGAGAATGTCTATGAATACAAGCGTGATTGAAAACTGCCAGTCTATAACTTATGTTCTAGAACATCTTAGAATCATCGGGTAAATAATTTCAGTGAGCCAGTAGTTGTGGTTCAGGTCATTTAAAATGTAAACTTTTGCAGATGTTAATTTAATGTATGAAAACTGAGGTTAGGTTTTACTTCCTTTCAGGCACTTTTCAAATAATCATGCTTTTGAAATAATTGTCTCCAATGTTGCAAGGTGAGCATGTAGTTTGTACTATAATACATCATAATCCCTCAGCTACTAGTATCTAAGAATTTGAGGGTAACATATGAATTATAAGGTAGATAAAAACATGCTGAAATGTGTACCCTGTGCCTGCATGAAGGAGGCTCATGCGGGGTTCTGCTGTGACAGAACTTGCCAGCCAACAAGCCATGCCAGAGACACTGTGAGTACCACATATGTTAAGCCCTTACCCTCAGAGCTGCCCTTCAAGCTGCTGATATAATGTTTCCACTTCCATTCAACAGGTACAGAAACTGAATCATGGATCAAGTCACTGGCTCAAAGTCAGAGCTGGTGAACAGCAGAGGCAGAATTTGTTCCTGCCAGGCTTCTTTGCACTTTATACTCTGAACTCTGTTCATAGCCTGCTAGTTTCCTCACTCAGCATTCTTTTGTTTAATGAGCCTCATTCTCTAAACAAATCTAATTTCAGCAGTTTTGTATTTTAGGTGTCCCTCAAACCCCGGCTGTGGAAGGGCACTTGAGAGAGATTGATTCATTTGATTTTCCTTGTGTGCAAATAGTACATTCCCATCACTGCAAGATGAGCAATTAGTTCTCTGGTGTGGCTGCACTCATTCTTACGCAGAAGCTGAGATAACAAAGTCCTCCCACTTTCCCATGAGCAGAGTGAGCTATTAGGGCACAGCAGCCACAAAAGTGCCACCATTTCAATGACTAGTGATTATCTGAGGCACAGTAATAGGGACCCAACTCCCTGTAGCACTCCTGTACTCAGTTTTCATGGTGCTGGGGCCTCTGTACCTCCAGGGGACATGAGTGCCCTGTGCTACAAATCACATACTAGTTAGTGTCTAGTTGGCAATCATAACCAACTAGACAGGAACTCACTTAGTGGTTTGTGTTTCCTGCACCAAGATGCTCATGAGGTTAGCATTCTTTTTCCTTTATGTAATGATTTATTAGTTTAAAACTATTAAAAAATTTGAATCTTAAATATGTCTGCTTTACAATTGTTCATCAGTTATATAAGACAGATGTAAGACATACATGTCCCTTTAGTGTTTTCATTATGGGCAGTTTTGCAGAGAGCCCTTTGCTAGCATTGACTCTGAGGACTGATTTCAGGTTCCTGAGATTCCTTTCTGGGTGTTTCCTGGCTGATGCAAGCTGGTCTCAGTAATGATAGATAGCAGACCACTTTTGTTTTCCAGATTTTTTCTCCTTGATGGTGGCAATGAGTTTTGAATGTGAATTCAAAAAGACAAGCTGAAAGGAGAAGTGTAGGGCAAAATTTCCAAAGATAGAAAACAGAAAAGGCAGCCTGGGGAGTCTCACTAGGGCTTCAGAGAGCCCTGCCTGATGCAGGAATGGAAAGCCCTTGAGCTGGTCTAAAGCCTATAAGTACAGGTACTTGGAAGCCTTGAAGAGACAGTTCCCAAAACTTTTCAGTGACTATAACTTAACAATTTGTACAACACAGACTATCTCAAATTGGATGAGATAGCAAATACCATTAAATTTATTGCAACACCTGTCACTTTGCTCTCCAAACACGTCATGACATAACTCAGGATCTGCTAACCTAGTAGCTCAAAACTACTGTCAGCGTAGGGGAGAGTCTCACAGATGAGAAGGGGAATAAGAAATAATAAAACAATGATAGCTGAGGGGAAGGCCGCAGGCTGAAACTAGTTACCAAAGGTTTTGGTAAACACCTGTTACTAAATGTTCGAAAATACAAACAGAAAGTAAATCCAGCATTTTGATGTAAAAATTCCATATACTAAAAGCTGAAGTTCACTCCAGAAGAGAATTTAAAACCCCTAAAGAGTGACTTAAACCACTGATTAAAATAAAATTTACTTGCTTCATTGTGGGAGCCTGTGTAAGAAAGCTGTGAACTATGGATGAGACTAAGTGCAGAATGTGGCCTTCTAAATAGAAAAGGTGACCTTCTAGAAAGAAATGCATAAACCATGATAAGTGAATGCACTTGAAGTCAAGGATATGAAGGGAATGCCCTGGCATGTCCTTGTAGGAAAGACAAAGACAAAGAGTACTCTTAGCCCTTTTCACGTGGCACCAGGTATATTCCCACACTGTATTTGTATTTGCTTAAGTTAACTGTAAACATCACCTCATGATTTTCTTGCCTTAGTAATAAAAATGAAAAATAATTTTTTTTTGCACTACTCTTGCGTCCAAGCCTGAAGTCCCTTGGCTAACCTACACAGATCTTTTGGGAGATCTTCAATGGAGACAGGCTTTCTGGCTGGGGCGGGTCAACATTTCATTGATACTCCTTTCTAAAGCGCGCGCGCGCGCGTGTGTGTGTGTGTGTGTGTGTGTGTGTGTGTGTGTGTGTGTGTGTG